>CAUYQG010037095.1:0-83648 GCA_963574415.1 Tarsius wallacei | reverse complement strand
GTGCAGTGGCCGCTCCCGGCCACCGCAGCCTCGACCTGCTGGGCTCCGGCAATCCTTCCGCCTCAGCCTTCCAAGTAGCTGGAACTACAGGCGCGCACTACCACGCCGGGCTAATTTTTTGATTTATTGTAGAGATGAGGTCTCGCCAAGTTGCCCAGGTGGGTCTCGAACCCGTGGGCTCAGGCAATCCACTCACCCAAAAGCGCGGGATTACAGGTCGAGCCACCGAACCCGGCTCACATACTTTTTTTTTTTAGATGAATTGACGTAAATTCTTTATGTGGTACCATCTGTGTGGTAAGCATCTGGTTTGGTGAGAAATATACCAGGAGACCAGTGAGCCAGCTTGGAGGAAGATGTGGAGTTTTGTTTATAAAAGGACTCAACTGCTTCCTGGAGTTGTACAGAAAATCATCCAAGTTCCAGGTAGAAGGAAGTCAGAAACTCTTGAAGTAACCAGGAGCTGTTTTATTTTTAATATCAAATACAAGTTGAAAGAATAATTTGACAGCATTAATTTAAAATTTAGAATTACAGCATTCTTAATTTTTTCCTACAGCAAATAGTCACAGAGAGCCTACTATTAATATATTCCTGAGCCATTGTCTTGCTAAGCTATGGTGTGGCCATGTTCTCTTTGAGTTACGTCCAGGCCACGTTTTCTTAAGCTTTGTCCTCCTCCCCTGCCTTGGGGAGGTGAATCACCTCTATCTCTCCCTCTCTAATTTACCTTCTAAATAAATAAACTATATTCTCTAATCATATATATATATTCCTGATATGTCCTAGACCCAATAGACCTAGACCTTTGCAAAAGTGAACATGACAGACCTGGACCCTGTCCTCACAGAACTTAGTCTGTAAGGGACTCCAGAGGCCACCATTCTGATCATTCTGTAGATGGAGAAAGCAAGACCCAGTGAGAGGGACATGATTTGCTCAAGATCACCTAGTTAACCGGGGACTGAGCTATGACCAGAACCCAGGGCTCCTGGCTTTCCAAAAACACAATCATCTTAATAAGAATTTGATGGTAAAATGGAAGAAATTATAATATTTCCCCATCACTAAGCTTCTACTGTGTTCTGTATCAGTCAGAAGCACTTGGAGTAACCAGGAGCTGTTTTATTTTTAACATCAACTACGAGTTGAAAGAACAATTTGACAACATTGATTTAAAATTTAGAATTACAGCATTCTTAGCTAAGTGTCAGAGATAAATGTATGATACACAATCTGACCTACTAAACTATGAGGACTAAAGGCAAATTCGGTTGTAGAAGCCAATGGTTTTATAACGGGGTGGCTTTGTATATGGGCAAGCTCCAACTAAACAAACAAAGAAAGCTTAATTTAGGAGATCACAGTTGACTTGTTGGGAAGAAAAATAAGAAGACAGAAAAGGAAGGAGACAAATGACAACAATAAAAGTGTGGAGCAGAAATTGAGCTATGGTGGTTTAAGTGTTTTACTTAAAGGAGGTTGTGTTCCCCTTTGTGACCTTGTAAACCACACTGGCAAAGAATACTAATACCTTTGGGAAGCTATACTTTTGCAGAGTCCAGCCAGCATTGGAAGGATATAAAAGGATAGCATCAAAAAGTTCAGCTACCAGGGGTGGGGTAAAAAACCCTGACCATAAATACTTTGGCCAGATAGAATTTCTAACACATTGTATGCCTGAGGCTTGCAGGTGGGCCCTTGAAATCTTTCCTTAGGGCTTGGCAACAGTGTGGTGCCTCTGTTCCAGCCTTTATTGATGTATCCATTAGAAAGTGACATGATTTGCTTACTAAGTTTCTATTTAATTTGCATCTTAATGTCCTATCATTAGGATATAAATACGGGCATAGGGAATTGAGTAATTTAGAAATTCCCTCTGGGGATTTGGTAACAGAGCTGTGAACATGAAAGGCTGCCGCCTGGAAAAGTGAGTATCTGAGCAGATCCACACCTTGATAAGTGTTTTCAAACGAACCCACCTGCAGCAGCATCACACCTGAAAGTCCGAGGTGCAGGAGTATGCCATTAGTAGCTTGAATTTTTCATCAGAGGTTGGTGCTCACCGAGGTCAGTTCTCAGGGTCTCCAAGAAGCCTCTGGTGTTTGTTTTCCTCCTGTTTTTTGTCTACAGAGATTTGTAGACAATGCTTTTGCCTCCATGTATATTTCTGCTTCAGAATTATCTATCTGTGGTTTGGGTGCCTTAGGAAAACCATAGGAATCTTAGTGAGCTCTTATCTGGAAAATGCATATAATCATTATTTTGAAAAATTGTTGTCAGGCCTAATTAGGATAATATACTTACAGTGCCTAAGAGATCACCTGAGTCGGCAGGTACCTGAAATTATCCATCTTCTTTACTTTCCTGTTAGTGACTTGTTGGCTTCTGAACTTCTCTAACTCCCAGATGAAGCCCAAGGTGGGGCGGGGGGACAGATGCAGAGCTCCTGACCACTCAAAATGCATTTCTCTCTGGGCCCCCTTTCCAGAGTGAAATTTCATAGCCTAGAATGGCTGCCTCTGACAAACGGGCAAAGAGCATTGAGTGATTTGTCTAAGTCTATTCAGGAAATAGATGATTCAGCTCTCCCCTTCCCTCTCACCAGAACTGAGAGCCCCAGCTGTGTGCATGTAACATGGAGAATTGAAAGTGCACATAGCCCAGCCCACTCAGTTCAAAGATAAAGAAATCCAGGGTAAGAAGGATAAAGGAATGTGCCCAAAGCCATGGAGTCACTTAGTTGCAGAATTATGAGAACTAATGTCTCCTATTTCTATGGCAGTTTCATCATTTTCAAAGTAGTAATTTCGTATCTTTGATTTGATCCTCATGACAACTTTGAGAAGAGAAAGCAGTCTTATCCCCATTTTCCAGCTGAGTAAGCTGAAATTCAAAAAGGAAGCAAAGTCTAAGTCTCAATCCAGGTTTGTGAACTCTGAATCTAGTGCCCTTTCAAAGTCCCACTCAACTCTCAATGCTTTCTTGATAAGATCTGGAAAGTGTGTCCATGGCACAGATCTGGGACACCTCACCCATCACAGTGAGGAGAAAAGGAAGGGAAATGCTCACATTAATCCTTGAAGGCAAAGGGACTCTGGGGCAGAACACAGATCCCAAGAAAAATATATTCATTCACTCATTCATTTCATGTTTCATGCATCAAACATTTTCTGAGCAGCACAATATTCAAGGAACTGTGCTAGGTGATACAGGAATATGGAGCCAAATTAAATATCATCAAACATATGAAGCCCTCCAGGAACTTACTAGTAAAGGAATTCACCATCTGTGAACGTTTATCTTACAGAAGGCCCTTCTCCGTTCAATAATAAAGTAGGACCCAGCACAGTGGCTCATGCCTGTAATTACAGCAGTTTGGGAGGGCAAGGCTGGAGGATTGCTTGAGCCCTGGGGTTCAAAGCTGCAGAGAACTGTGACTACATCACTGCATACCAGCCTGAGTGTCAGAAAGTACACACCAGCCTGGGTGTCAGAGAGAGAGAGATGGGGGAAGAGAGAGAGAGAGAGACAGAGAGAGAGAGAGAGAGAGAGAGAAATAATAAGAGAGAGATATTAAATAATAAAGCAAAAACAAATAAAACTTTTCTGTTTGAAATGTTTAGGGTCTTAAAAATAAATAACTGAGGGCTCACTCAAGGTTGAAATTCTAAGCATCATTCATTGCTGTATGAAAACTAAGGCTATGGATCGAGAAGGCTAAACAATTGTGTTCAATCTGGACTGAAACCCTGAAAGTTATTAATAGTTCCTAAATATGTAGGTTTTATTATTGTTTCTTCTTCAGATTAGTTTTGGAGAATGGGGAATCTTGTATTTTGAGATTGCAATTAATTGGATTTTGGCTAGCTGAGCCTTATTGTATGTATTTTACAAAGCAAAATGGTATCTCGCCATAATCATTCTCAATAATCATGAATTTCTATTTGCCAAATGCCATATTGGACACGAATTAGGTCTTGAACTTCAAGGGGTCATCATCTAGTTGATCTCAAATGGCAAATATACAACACAAATGCTGCCACTTCTACTGCTTGTGCTCATGGCAGACAATGCTAAATGATCACAGAGCTCTTGATGCATCTAGACCTGGCCTCAGAACCTTTCTTATCAAAAAGCTTCCAGTTACTACCAATGAGTAAAAGTTTCTTACTTGTTGAAACCTACTTGCCACCTCCACACTAGAGAAACACTTGCTGACTCAACACAGCTGGGGAAAGCAGTGATGTTTCCAATAAGGGCAAAACTGAAGACCAGACTGAGATGAGTGTAGGTCCACTTCAATTCACTCTTTTAGCTTTTTCATATATTTAAGTTACATTATTATACATAGAAGGTGAAAGGACATGACATGGATTGAATATACCAATGAAAAGACATGGCATAGATTTAATATTCCCAGTGAGCAGTCATTTTAACATTGTTTAAATCTCACGTTTTTCTAGCAGTTCACTTAACTTACCCTCTAATTACTAGCCGAGGATAGAGCTGGTTTCCCAGAGGTGCCTATTGGTAATTGCTTTATAGCCCCCTCCCAGCTTGTTTTGTACCAATTAGCTTTTCTATTTCAAGTATTTGCCTCCACCCATAAGACCCAGGTTAACCTAATCAGCCCTTTGTGACCTACATGACCTACGTGACAGACAGACCTCACCACCATGGCAGCAATCATGTGACTAACCTACCCATCTGCTTGCAGTCCATCTCCTGGTGTCAATACCTGCACTTACCTGCCCCTTCATGATGATGTGGAGCAGTCCATCACCCAATCACGTTACCAACCTTCCCCCAGAAGGATTAAAAGGATTCAACCACGAGCAGCCAGTCAGCACTGCCTTACTAGACTCTAGTGTGGCCATGTGCTCTTTGAGCTATGACCACTGCCATATGTCCTAACTTTGGCACCCCTCCTACCTTGGGGAGGTGAATCTCTCTCTCTCTCTCTAATTTATCTTCAAAATAAACTATATTTTCTAATCGAACTTCTGTGCAATTCTTTGCATCTTTCATTCAGCATCGGATGGCACACCAGACACCCACATCCCCAGTGGGCCTGACCTCAATTCTGGAGGGCCCCACTGGGAGTGTGACCTAAAAGAAGAGAAACTTCCTCTGTTAGATACTTGAAACTTAGTTCTAATCAGTTATACATACAGTTCAGTAATAGGGTAAATAGAAAATAATTTAAATATTACTAATAGATGTTAACTATATAAAAACTACTACTAAGTCTGGGCATGGTGGCTTGTGCCTGTAATCCCAGTACTTTGGGAGGCTGAGGTGGGAGGATTGCTTAAGCTCAGGAGTTCAACACCAGCTTAGGCAACATAGTGAGACCTCATCTCTACAAAAACTCAAAAAAATAGCCGGGCGTGGTGACTTGCACCTGTAGACCAAGCTATTCAAGAGGCTGAGGTGAAAGGATTTCCTAAGCCCAGAGGTTGAGGCTATGGTGAGCTATGATTTTGCTGCTGCACTCTAGCCTGGGTGATAGAGGGAGACCCCAACTCAAAAAAAAAAAAAAGAAAGAAAGAAAGAAAAAGAAAAAAAAAAAAGAAACTACTACTGAACAAAGTTTAAAAGGTGAATATTTAGGGCTGTTTGCAGTCTACTTGGAATTCAGTTGTAGGAGTCAGTCTCTATAAATAAATGTCTGGCTAAACTTCCTCCGCTTAAAAACGCTCTAACAAAAGGACATCAAAATGATGTGAATGGCCAACAGAGTGGAATCAAGGATGATTTCAATTTCCCCTTTCCTCCAAAAGTTGCATTCTGGGTATCTTTTTGTTGCATTTTAATTTTTGTCTCTCAAAGCAAGCAGTGTTGGCCATCAGAAGAAATAATTTGGACCAGCCTTGACAGTGAAGGTTACCTATCCACTAGCTCCAAAACCTATCACCTGAGACAGTCGAGGGTGAAGAAGAGCCAATGTCTTGCACAGACCTGGATGAAATGACCCTGACATGTGTCACACTTGCCACGAGAGTGAAGCTGGCACCATCCTGGCCTATACTCGTGGAACCAAGGGCACCAGAAAAAGGGGCTGAGATCCTGCCCAACTCTTTGCAAGCCAAATCACATCCATGGCATTTTGTCCAGTTCTAGGCATTCAAGTTGAAAAAACTGGAGACTGCCTTAGGTCATGGAATTTCTGGAAACTATGGCATACAAAGAGGACAGATGAGGAAGGGAAAGGTCCTATATGGAAGCAGACCCAGGCTTTGTTGAGCCTAAAGCTGGTATGGCGGAGTGAGGGAGAGGAGGGTGAGGGATGAGGGAGAGAATCTTTGAAGAAAAAGAATACAAAATGATAAATACAAAATTAGATGTGAATCTGAATGAGGAAATAGATCACCATAAATCATAGGAGACTTCAAGTTTTAGGTCACGTTTTTTTCTGAAGGCTGTAGACTGTTTACCAGAAATATTTAGGTAGAAATGGCTTTCTGATGGGAAGCTGGCTTCCCCTTCCCTCCAAGGACCCTCCGTAACTCTCAGCAGTCACCAGGCTTGGGCTCTGAAGCTTTAGCTTTGATGGCTTCATGGTTGACCCTCCTCTGGTTGTGCATGTTTGCTCAAGGAGGAGGCAGCCTTCAGAAAACTGGTGGGAAGGGTGAGCTTAGCTCTGTTAGTACAAGGACCAAGAATTTGCTTCCTTGGTGTTTCTGGAGCCCACAGTAGACACTGCAGCAAAATGGATTTGAGGAACAATACAAGAACTGAATAGCGGAGGGCTGTAGCCAAGATCTCTTCATGTGGTCTAGAGTTTGGTCTAGAATTTAATCTCAAAGTTCCTTCAGACTGTGAAATCCCATTATGATCATGTCCCTCTTGCCTGTCCTGTTTTCGTTTTTTTGTTTTGTTTTTTGTGAAACTCCATGTTTCTTTCTGTAGAAATCACCCACTCCCAAGGTCAGCCAGTGTGGTTTGCAAGAAGAACTCATGCCATTCTCCTCTCCAGTCCCAGGATGGACATAAGTTCTAGTTGTGGCCTCTAGAACTAACCCAAGGAGAGGGATCAAATCAGTCTGATGAGAGTCAATCTTGAAATCCTAGTGGCTTTGTTAGGAATGAAAGAGCTTTCTTTGGAGTGGCTGAGTCAGAGGGTGTAAGCCTGGAATGTCCCATGGTGGTTAATCTTGTCCACTTGAGACAGGACAGCTGAGAGATGCAGATTTCCAGGATTGTTTGAGAACCTGGAACGAGCTATGCCTGAAGTTAGAGCCCCTGGACTTGAGCCAGGAAATTCTCACTTTTCTCAAACTAGTTTGAATTGGACGTGACTGACTCTCTAAGACGTAAAATCATTCCAAAGACCTAATCGCTTCCCCACTTACTTTTTTAGGTAAATACCTCCTAGCTCTTATTTCTAAGGAGACCACGATTGGTCTCACTGTATACAATCTTAGATGTTTAAAAGCACTTCGCCTGTTTATTTTTATTAGTATTTTGAACTTTTATCTCATTTTGGCCTCACAGTGCTATTATAAATGGAAAGTTCTGGTGTGCAGTTTCCAGTCACATGACATCTATAATGGGGTTTCATATTTTTGGATGTAAGTAATCAAACTTTCCCGCTTAGAAGACTAAGGTGATGTATGTATTTATCTTTGGAAAGTATGTGGAGAATTTTGCTATGGCAGGTATTTCAAGTATTTTTCATCTTGATCACTAAACAAGAATTATGTTCCCACTCACAGACTATGACAAAGGTAATAAATTAGACTTGCTGACAACCCTTCAATAAAGGAACTATTTTTCTACGGTTAACAGTTCTCTTAGATATTAATAAGCTTACTTAGTATTAATCATCTTGTCATAGGCAAAGAAGATAAGCCCTAAGGAAAATTAACCATATTAAAAATGTTTTATTTTATTATTTTTTAGATAATATAACATATGCAAGTTTGTTACACAGGTATTTTGCGTGATGGTGAAGTTTGGGCTTCTATTGAGCCTGTCACCCAGGAAGTGGGCATGGTACCCCATGGGTGATTTTTCAATCCTTACCTTTCTCACCCTTCCCCTCTCAGGTGTCCCCAGTGTCTGTTGTTCCCATTCTCACGTCTGTGTGTGTCCATTGTTGAGTTCCCACTTGTAAGTGAGAATATGCAGCATTCAGTTTTTTGTTTCTGTGATAATTCACTTAGAATGGTGGTCTCCAGCTGCATCCACGCTGCTGCAAAGGACATGGTTTTGTTCGTTTTTATGACTGCATAGTATTCCATAATGTATATGTACCAAATTTTCTTTATCCAGTCCACTGTTAATGGGTACCTAGGTTAGGTCTATATTTTTGCTGTTGTGAATAGTGCTGTGATAAGTATATGAGTGGCGGTGTCTTTTTGGTAAGGTAATTAATGCTTCTTTGGGTATATACCCAGTAGTGGGATTGCTGGGTTGAATAGTAGATCTGTTTTTAATTCTTTGAGAAATCTCCCAACTGCTCTCCACAGAAGCTGAACTAGCTTACGTTCCCATCGACAGTGTATGGGCATTCTCTTTTCTTCTCAACCTCGCCAACATCTGTTATTTTTAATTTAACAGCCATTCTGATGGATGTGTGATGGTATCTCATTGTGCTTTTGATTTGCATTTATCTGATGACTAGTGATGTGGAACATTCATATGTTTGTTGGCCGCTTGTATACTTTCCTTTGAGAAATGTCTATACATGTCCTTGGCTCACTTTTTTAAATATTAAAAATGTTTTTTCCTAATGCTGAACATTATTTAAGTGAAACGCATACACAAAATCCACATATTACACAGGGATCCTTACTTGACATCATGTGCAGAAATACAAAAATGACTGAAAAGCTAGAAGCCTACAAATCATTTTTAAAAACCATGACAAAAATTACAATTGATTTTTTGCTTTCAAGATATTAAAACTCATCATACCCTCAGTTATAAATGTATAAGGAAATAAAAAACTAGTATTTAGTACACTGTCATTTAAAACACTAGAAACAATGAGAATTGAAGTGCTTTATTTGTGAAAAACAAAATATCAAAAGTAGTTTGAATTATGGACTTCGCAGCAACTTGGAAGGATTTCGAGTCCATCATACGCAGTGATCTATCTCAGAGACAAGGGACTGTGTACCATTTGTTCTCACTCATACGTAGACCCTGAACATTTAACATAAGACTATAAGAAAGGGGTTGGCAGTAGTGGGACGCTTCCAGGGGAGGGAAAGTGGGCACATAACGTCAATAAGGGTACCTGATCTCAAACCAGGTGAAGTGGGGACCAAAGGGAGGCCCAGACTTTACCTGTCCAATGACCACTTGTACATCCAAATCTGAATTGTACCCTATCTCTTTAAAACTAAAAAATTTTTAAAAAGTAGTTTGAACAGTGCTTACATTCTCACCATGCAATATGGAGCAGGGACCTTTTCTAGGCCTCTGTGAATTGTTATTCTTCTTTCTAAGTTTGGATGCACTTTCAACCTTTCATCCTTTGCACTTACAATGGTGTGAGATGTTTCCCAGGGCTCCTTTCAAGTGTTCCTTTTGGCTGCATGATTTCCTCTGGGATGTCATATTTTTCGTATAGTGAAGCATGTGGGGCATCTGTTAAAATCCTGCCTACAAGTCAAGCCCCAGTACTCTATCTGTATTAAATAGACCTACTGAAGCCCCATAGGGTTATTTTGAATCTCCATCCAGAAGCCAAGTTAGTGTTACAAATTATAGCAGTTTATGAATTTTCAGTGTGTCTTCTTTCGATCATATTCTCTTTTTGTTCTCATTATTCTGTGAATTAGACTTGGTAGAAGCAATTATCTCCATTTTAGACATAAAGCAACGGAGGCCCCAAAGAGTTAAATTGTGGCAGTGATTGGCAGGATACTTACCAATGCCATTTCCTCTTCCTGGGCTCAGAGCTAAAATACATTTCCCAGCCCTTCACAAATCGACGGAGCCACGTAACTAGTTCTCTCATCAATGGAATGTGAGCAAGGGAAGTGTTACTTATGAGCTAAAGAAGTTAAGAGAGGGTGAGACTGCTCCACACATCCCCTCCTTTCCCCTTCTACAGCGACCTTAGAGACCACCTGTGAGAATGGTGGAGTCACAATGCAAAGAGCCAGGGCCCCTGAGTCACATTGTGAATGACATCTACCCAACCTACATGGAACTACGGTGTGATTAATACTCGTTTGTTATGATAAGCCACTGATATTGCAGAACTTTTTAATACAGCAGCTAGCCTGCCCTAACTAATGCAGAAGCGATCAAATGATCTGCTCAAAGTCACACAGTCGGTAACAAAAGCAGTTCATAAAAACCAGCCTCTCAAAGCATCTGCTTTGTAATCAAGGTTTAACTACACTCATGGTTTAGGGAGTTGAAGGTCTGAAGAGGTGGTTGTGTATTGATTGCAGAATAAATACAGACGCTCCTTCTCTAAACACACCCACCTGCCGGACGCGGTGGCTCACGCCTGTCATCCCAGCATTTTGGGACGCAGAGGCAAGAGGATTGCCTGAACCCAGGGGTTTGAGAGAACAGTCTGGGCAACTTGGTGAGCCCTCATCTCTACAATAAATAAAAAAATTAACTAAGTGTGGTGGCGTGCGCCTGTAGTTCCAGCTACTTGGAAGGCTGAGATGGAAGGATCACCTGAACCCAGCAAGTCAAGGCTGCGATGGCCATGAGCATGTCACTGCACTCCAGCCTGGGCGACAGAGTGAGACTCCTACTCAATAATAATAATAATAATAATAAACAAAAATATGAACACACCCATCCTGGGATCATTGCGACCCTTCTTGGAGGGTGGTGAGTGTATTTGGTTCACATCAAATATACCAAGAGATCTCAACAACAACTTTATTGTAAATTAGCAAAGGAACTTGGGTCTGTCGAATTTCCCCTATCCACAGTAACAAGATTAAGCACTTCTTTTTTTAAACCAGAGAATGCAATACAAAGAGATTGAGACCAACATATGATAGTTCACAAACTTTTTATTATACACAGCCTGGCATAATTTTCAAGCTTATATCTCAAAGACGCTTTTAGAAAACACTTACGTATATGGTGCATGTCTCACAGAGACCAGAGAAGGGCTCTATGCTCTTTTTAGTAGTAGAGAATGGGATAGAAGTGCCGTTTCAGAAAGGGAGCAGAAAACACATTGGTCTGGTCTTGAGAATACTACCATTCACCATTTTTATTTTTCAAAGTCAACTCTTGATTTAAACTGGGCCGATATGAAAATGAGAGAAGTGTTCAACTTGCATATTAACTTCGCCCAGGCACAGATTAGAAATTTGGAGATGCCACATTATTTAGCATAACACAAATAGTATGGCATAAATGACGGCTTTGGTGATGTCAGAGATCACTGTAGGAAAGCATCGATCTTATGTTCAAGGAGTGTGGCAGGGGGCACAATGGGAAAGTCAGTCTTTGAGGCCATCGTATTTACTGCTTGTCACTTGACTTGCTCATGGCCAGTGTGATCAGATGTAAACACGGCACATGTGATCTCAAATGGTCACCCTCTCTAGAAACTCTTCTCCATTGTCTGACATGATGACAGGTCAATAAATGTTAAGGGGAAACTTAGAGCCACTTTTCCCAAATGCCATTTGTCAAAGTGTTGCAGAATTGTTGTCTTTCTGCCCATTCACTTTTCCTTTCTGTAATGTCTGCCCTAGAGGCAAAACTGATGATCAGCACATTGGCAAGAATAGCTAAAACAGTCGTCAAAAGCACTTTCACAGGCATTCATGACTAAGTCTGCTGTGCAAACAATCAACTTTTCAACAGCGTCTCCTGATTCTTTTTCCTTTTTAAAAAATGTTGTATAAAATACTGAATACATCCAAAAATATATTTATATCGTATGTGTAAAGTACAAAGGACAGTAACAAGATGAACACCCATTCATAAATGGGACCAGCGTCCCAGAAGCCCTCAGTGCCCCTTCCCACTGCTCTACTTCCCTCCCCACAGAGAAAACCTCTACCCTAACTTCTAAAAAATTACGTCCATGTACCCCTACATTGTATATGTATCTCTAAATCATATAATTACATATTATTTGATTTGGCATGTTTTAGTATTTAGTATAAATGTAATTATACTGTATGCATTCTTTTGCTTCTCCCTCCCCGCCCCCCCCGCCCCCCCGTTATATTACTACATTTCTGAGATTCGACCTGTGGCTGCATGTAGCTACTGCAGTAAGACCCCTCCATATGAATGAGTTCCATTCTGAGAGCGTGTTTGTAAGTTTAATTTGTTCACAAGTACAGCAAAGTTAGCCTAGGTATCCAACTAACACAATCAGCTATGTAGGACTGTACTGTGATAGGTTTACAATACTTCTCACACAAGTAATACATAAAAGACACAAAAAACAAAGAACAAATTTTAATTGCTCAGCACATGACAATGTACACCAGACACATGACTAACTTACGTGACTGGACAGGTGAATGAACACACGTTTGCATCTTCGAAAGTTCTCAACTTGAAGATTCGGATGAAGGTGCCTACTGTATATGGTTTTGCAATGTATGACTTTACCAAGATTTATTTATCCATTCTACTGCTGCTGCATATTTGGGTAGTTTCCTGTTCTTTTTTTTAGGCACATCTGCTATAAACTCTCCTGTATGTATCTCACACTGTGTACACAAAAGAGATACCCTAGGTCAGTAGATCTCAAATATCAGCATGCATTTGAATTTCCTGGAGCACATACAAATCCCAAGACTTGTTCCTGAGGATTCTAAGACCCCTTCTGAGGTGGAACTCAAGTATCTGCATCTTTACAACTTCCCAGTGATTCTCAGGCACGTGGTTCACCAACTTCCCCTTTAAGAATCAGTGCTGGTATACATACCTAGAAGTAGAACTCTAGATTGTAGAATATGATATCTTTAACTTTACTTTGAAATTCAATATTGTCTTCTAAAGTGGTTACGTTACTCAGACTCCCACCAAAAAGAGGCATATTTCCGTTGTTTCCCATCCTTGCCAGTATCTCAACATGTGTAATGTTTGTTCAACCGGGGGTGTAAAGTGGTATTTCATTGTGATTTTCATTTGTGTTCCTAATTAACAGTGAGATTGAGCATCTATTCATATCATTTCATTGCCCATTCTTGTGTCCCCTTTTCTGATATACTGCAAAAACCTTTTCCTATTTTTCTTGAACTGTCCTCTTGTTATTGATGTGTAGGGATGTGTTTTCCCAAGGAGTCTGGGTTCTAATTCTTTGGTAACTCCATTTTACATTTTTTTGTTTATCTTTTTTTGAGTTGGAGTTTCACTCAGTCACCCAGGCTGGAGTGCAGTGACATGATCACGGCCCCTGCAGCCTCAACCTGCTGGGCTCAGGGGATCCTTCCACCTGAGCCTTCCAAGTAGCTGGAACTACAGGTGTGTGTCACCATGCCTGGATAATTTTTTTTTTTTAATTGTAGAGTTCAGGTCTCACCAAGTTGCCCAGGCTGGTCTTGAACCCCTAGACTCAGGCAATCATCTCACCTTTGCCTTCCAAAGTGCTAAGATACAGGTGTGAGCCACCACACCCAGTGCATTTCATTTTTTAATGGTGACTTTTGATGAAACTTTTAAAGAGATTTGAATATATAAGTATTTTCACTATAGAATTCATGCTTTTAGAGTTTTGTATAATAAATTTTTCCTTTCTCTGCTTTATAAAAATCTTCTGTGTTGTGTTTTTTTTTTTTTTTTATTTTGAGTTGGAGTCTCACTCTGTCACCCAGACTGGAGTGCATTGGCTGCTTCCGGCCACCGCAGCCTCGACCTGCTGGGCTCAGGCGATCCTTCTGCCTCAGCCTTCCAAGTAGCTGGAACTACAGGTGCGCGCTACCACGCCCGGCTAATTTTTTTGATTTATTGTAGAGATGAGGTCTTGCCAAGTTGCCCAAGTGGGTCTCGAACTTGCAGGCTCGGGCAATCCACTTACCTCAGCCTACCCAAGCGAGGGATTACAGGCTGAGCCACCAAGCCCGGCTTGTGTTGTGTTCTAAAATGCTCATAGTGCGTGTATGGTATGAAGAAAGGATTCAAATTAATTTTTTTCCATATTAATAATTAATAATAATTCATTATTTTCTGTGGCTTATTTCCTCTTTTCCCCAATTACCTGCAATGCCAGCCCTGTCATAAACAAGGTTTCTGTGTGTGGGTGGGCTTATTTCTCAGCTCTCTATTCTGTCCCATTGGTCTGTGTGTCTATCTTGTGCCATTCCATTCTGCCTTAAGTATTAGAGATTTACAATGTGCCTAAGCACTTGCTAACCCATGTGTCCCACCATTTTCTTCTTCTCATAACTTGGTTATTCATGGCCCCTTGTCCTCCATATTAATTTTAGAGTACATTTAAGTTCCACAAGACACAAAGACACACACGCATGCACGCACGCACACACGCACACACACACACACACACACCCTGTTGGGTTTTTTTTTATTGGAATTGTATTGAATCTACATAGATCAAGTTAGAAGAATTGACATATATAGTACACTGAATTTTCTTTCCCACAAATATGGAATGCCCTCATGTTTAGGACTTCAAATTGTCTTTCAATAAAGTTTAATAATTTTCTGCAGACACAGGGTATGACTATTTTGTTCTTGATCTTTCACAAATAAGTATGATATTTACTGTAGATTATATACATATATAATATATAGTATTTATAAGATTAAGAAATTTTCTGTCTGTTTTTATTTTGGTCTATTTTCTATTTGTGTAAATGTATACTTATTTGTACCTTAAATATTTGTTATGGCTTCTGGTTATAACAGAAACCATCTGGTCCTGGAGTTTCCTAAAACAAACAAACAAAAAGTCCTAGCTATCAGTTGAGTTTCTTGAATATTTATAGGCCTATTTAAGACTTTGGGGGAGGGGGGCTGGGTAAGTTTATTTTTCTAGAAGTTTGTCCTTTTTATCCAAGTTTGAAAATTTATTGGCTTATATTTGATCATCAGGTTATTTATTTATTTATTTATTTTTGAGTAGGAGTCTCACTCCATCACCCAGACTGGAGTGCAGTGGCCTCTCCCGGCCACCGCAGCCTCGACCTGCTGGGCTCCGGCGATCCTTCCGCCTCAGCCTTCCGAGTAGCCGGAATTACAGGCGCGGGCTACCACGCCCAGCTGCTTTTTGATTTTTGATTGTAGAGATGAGGTCTCGCCAAGTTGTCCAGGCGGGTCTCGAACCCGCGGGCTCAGGCAATCCACTCACCTCAGCCTCCCAAAGGCGCGGGATTACAGGCTGAGCCACCGAGTCCGGCGAGGTTATTTATTATCTTTTAAATTTCTGCTGCTTCTGTATTTGTCTCCATTTTCATTTCCAATTAGGTTTATTATGTCATCTATCATTTCCTCTTTCTAAATGTTTGTCAGTATTATCAGTTATTTTCAAAGAGTCAATCTTTGACTTTGTTGATCCTCTCTACTGTATGTTTATTTTCTATTTTATTAATTTTTGTTAGCGTTTTCCATTTTTTTCATTTAGTTGTTGTTTACTCCGCTCTTCTTTTTCCAACATCTTGAGAGAGATAACAATTGAGGTAATTTTTAATCTTCTTCTGATCATCTAAAGCTATAAATTTTCCTCTAAGTAGTGTTTGGCTATCCTTCACAAGTATTTGGTACGGATTGCTTTGGTCATTCCACTTTGCAAATTTTCTGATTTTTAAAATTAAGCCCATACATGTATATCATCACATGAGGGTGATCACTAAAGTATCTACTATGGGCATAAATTAGATCCAAATTACTCAGAACTATGTTTCTTAATTTCCAAACTTTTGGGACTTTCTAGTTATTATTTTGTTATTTTTTTTAACACAGTTGCATTTTGCTTACAGAATGTAAATTTTGTAGACACTTGTTTATAATCAAATGTGAGTAGAATTTTGTATGTTCTGTTTAAGTTTGGAAAGTGTGGTAGACAGAATAATGGCCTCCCAAAGATGCCTATGCCCTAATGCCTGGAATATGAAAGAACGTTGTAAATTTGCTTAGTTACAGACTGTTGAAATGGGGAGATTATCACAGGTTATACAGATGGGACCAACCTAAATACATGAACCCTTAAAAGTGGAGAAATTTCTTCTGTTAATCAGAGATATGACAGAAGACAGAAGAGATGAGATGTAAGAAGAACTCAAGCATCATTGCAGATTTTGAAGACAAAAGATTCCATGAGCCAAGGAACATAGTGTGGCCTCTAGAAATTAAGAACAATCCCAGGCCAACAGCCAGCAGGAAATGAAGATCTCACTACCACAAGTACATGGAACTGAACTCTGCCAACAAACTGTATGAAACTAGGAGCAGATTCTTTCCCCAACCCCTTCAGTGAGAAAAGCAGTTCTGACACCTTGGTTTTAGCCTGGTAGACCTGTGTGGACTTTTGACCTATAAAGCTATGAAATAATACATCTGTGTTGTTTTAAGCTGTCAAATTTGTTACGGCAACAATAAAAAATAAAGATAAAAAGGAAATAGGTTTTCCAATTGTTGGGTGCAGTATTTTAATAAAATTTATCCATTACATAAAATTTGTCATCTATGTTTAAAAGATCAACTGTACCCTTATTGACTGCCTGTCTTATGACTAATTGCAAAAGGTAAAGATAGATTGTTTTCAGTTTCTCTTTGTAGGTTTGTCAATTTTTGCTTTCTATGTCTTGAAGCCACATTATAAAGCATATAGTCACTAAGAATTGTTACATTTATTTATATTCATCATATTTTTTATCCACTCTGAAAATCTTTGTTATTTAACTATACAGTTTAGTCTTTTATATCTATTCATGTTAATGACATGTTTGTATACTTTTGCTCTCTTGTTTGTGTTTTTCATTTGTCCTTCCAGTATCTCACTTTTTTCTCTTTTCCTGTCTTTTTTTAAGACTTAAACATAATTCCTTTTTCCTTATTCTCTTTTTACTTTCTCCTAAGTTGAAAGTTTTATAATCTATTTCTATCATTTTAGTGATCACCCTAAATATTTTAACATAAATATATCCTTTTTAATACGTTAATATTTTTATCTTTCTCCGAAACAATAAAAGGAACTTAGAATATTTTAATTTTTGTCATCCCTATCCTAACTTGTTTTCTATTTTTTCTCTATATTAATTGCATCTCATTTTATATCAGCTCCACAAATTAGACAATTATTGTCTTATAAAGTAAATTTTCATTCATTTTTGCCTACATATCTATCCATTTCTGTGCTCATCTTACTTTCTCTTTAATATTCTCAATCTTTTAAAATCATTTTGTTCTTCTGGGTTGCGTTGTGAAAAATGTCTCCAACTCTGTCATTTCACTAGTTCTCCTTTAGCTGTATCTGATTTACCCATTCCATTTTTTGTTTTGTTTTGTTTTGCTTTGCTTTCCTTTGTTTTGTTTTGAGTTGGAGTCTCATTTTCTCACCCAGGCTGGAGTGCAGTGGCACACTCACAGCCACCCCACCATGGCCTCAGTCTTTCAAGTAGCTGGATCTACAGACGTGCACTACCATGCCCAGCTAATTTTTTGATTTGTTGTAGATACGAGGTCTCGTCAAGTTGCCCAGGCTATTCTCGAACCCGCGGGCTCAGGCAATTCACTCACCTCAGCCTCCCAAAGTGCCGGGATCACAGGCTTGAGTTTCAATTTTAATTATTTGATATTTTATTTCTAGAAATTCCACTGGGTTCTTTTTTAAATCTACTATATCATTTTTAAGATTCCATATGGCTTAGTTATATTAAACATACAAGAAAATAAGTTTACTTTGGCTCACATTCTGCAGACTGTACAGAAAGCATAATGCTGGCATCTGCTTCTGGTGAGGCCTTGGGAAGCTTGCAATCATGGCGGAAGGGGAATAGGGGCTGACATGTCACATGGTGAGAGCAGAAGAAACAGAGACAAGGAAATGCCAGGCTTTTTAAACAACTGGCTCTCCTGTGAAATAATGGAGGGGAGACTTGCTCACTATCAGGGCGAAGGTGCCAAGCCATTCATGAAGGATCCGCCCCCATGACCTAAGCACTCCCCTCCCCAGGTCCCACCTCCAACTTTGGGGATCACATTTCAGTGTGAGATTTGGAGGGGACAAACAGCTGTCACCCACAATACCTTGCTTCTTTGCATATTATTATTTTCCTGTGAGCTCAGATTTCATGCAAAGCTTGAAAGCTTGGTTTGAGATATGTTCCTTTACAGAGAGCTTAGCATTTGCTTCATCCAGTGGCTCTAAAATGTTGGTTTGATCTTTTTGGAATGTTCTGAAAGTGTCACTTGGGTGGAAGATCTGTACATAGGCTGACTTGTGGTTATAAAAGATTTGTAGTTAAGATCTTTCCTGACCATTGTCAAGCTCAGGAAAGGCAATTTTCTTTTTGTCCCCCTCTGCAGGTGTATTTAATTCTAGTTCACTGTTTCTCTAATACGATAACTTTTTAGAATCCAAGATTTATGCAAGGGTCTCCTATTAGACTCTTTGATCAGGGTGAGCTATAAAGCTTATTTTCCATTCCTCCTTTTCTATGTAATAGTCAAAATGGAAGTTCAAAGTTGCCAAAATTCATCAGAATCTCCCCAGACGAAAGGTGACCTCAGTGCTCTAAGGGTTCCCACTTCACTGTGTTTTAGGCACCTAAGACTTCCGTACTTTATTTCCAGCTCACCAATGCTTCTCTTTATATGCCTTATGATTTATCCAGGGAGATCTGTTCAGATCTACTCCATCACATTGTGGGAAAGAAAATTCCTTCAAACACAGATTATATTCATTTACCCACTGAAGATTCATTGTTAAGCACCTGACATATAAAAAGTAATAATAAAACCCAACCCCTGCCTTAAAAAAAGCAGCAGTTTGGGTGGCCAGTTCTCTTGAATCTCTTCTTGGAATTTATAACATTTTACATATTCAATATTTTTGGAGAAAAATATAATATAACAAATATTCTCTCAAAAGAGAGTTTAATAGTTGCTTAATATGAGTGCATAAATGTGTGCTGAATAACTTCATACATTAATGAATGAAACAAAGTAGTGTTGGTTGCATTATAGTTGGGTTTTCATTTGCTGAGCCTAATGCAGCACAAGAGGAAGACTTACCCAAGCGACTGAAGGGTAGTCATGCGTACAACACCTTCAGCACTTTTGTTGTGTTTTGTTTTTCCCCAGTAGGTTTTTTTTTTAGCTGTCTGTGTCTCAGGTTCTGTAATGAGAACTGAGAGGCATCAGTACACAACATAAGTTAAACTGTTCCAGTTGGATCTAATTCATCACATACAGTAACAACTCTTTCAGTCTCCTTCTATTCACTTCCTGATGCTATTTTACTCTGTTCTTCCATGGAAAGATAAAGTCTAGAGTCAGGCTGACTCACTATGGCAGGGATGGAGGATCAGGGGAAGAAAAATCCTAGACTATGCTTACAAATTCAGGTAGGATTTAATTTCTATATAATTCCTTAGCATGTGGAAACATCTTCAATTTAGTCTTGATGATTCTGATAGACAGGAGTTGTTGGGAAGGTCTGATGAATAATTAATCAACTACAATGGTAACCAGCAATATTAATATTTTATAGCATAGTAAACCTATGTAAAACTATCCTCTAGTTAATGGGTGACTTGGGTTGGGCACAACTTGAAATATTTCGTCACTGAAATGAGAGATTCTTCCTTTATCTCAAATATAATTATCCATTTAAATGTCATGGGTCAATTTATTAGCACCTTATTCATTGGGATGTAACCTTTATTAGGCTTTATTGCGACCAGAAATTATATCCTACACAAATACAATGGAGATTTAAATGTTTTGGAGAATGAGCTGACGGCGGCTGCCTTTATAGTGTCGTACAGTAATGGACCTTGACCAGCAGAAGATTTGATAAGTGTAAAATATTACTGCTTGAAGCTAATTTGGTTTCTCTTTAATGACTGATAATCCTTGTCGATTTAGTGTGATTGTCACAATCCAGTACCATTTCCCACCCCAGACATGATTGTAACAGGAGCCATTAAGTGCGTCTGCATAATAAAATTAGTCAGGGAAGCTATGTACATTGTTTCCAGGCCTTCGAATTTCCATTATAGTGGTGAGGCCTCTCGAAGTGAAAAGTCTGCCATGAGCTCAACCAAGTCCCTGGCTCCTCAGATACTAAGCAAAGGACTGACAATGTCCATGTTAACAGGTCAGTTCGTAGAGTCCTAGAAAATTCACTATATGTAAATAGGAACTGTAGATTTGGGGCCAGGAGATTTGGTTTGGTCACTGATTCGTCTAACAAAGCTTTACATAGTTCCAAGGCTGAAACAGATAATGAATCTTTCACAGCTTAAATTTGTAATGGAGAAGCCTCCCCATTTTAGAGAAGTATCACTCTGGGATGTTACTTTGTTAAAGAAGTTGGAATTGCTTGACATCTATTAAAATAGCAAATGTGTGATCTGATCCCACTGCCCCATTGTAGGGGTTTATGGGCCTTGAGGGGAAGGCAGGGATAAAGACCTCATCACTATGTAAAGGCAGTGAAATAAACAAGTGCAAACCACTCATTGCCCTTCCCATTCCCCAAGCTTACATGGGACCAAGTGTAGATTCCTTTCTCCCAAAGCTGCTCTAACATGCGTCTTCCAGGAACTCTCTCCCTAGAGCCTGCCAGAAAAAAAGTGGAGACTGCACCAAAGAAGGATCTGTTTTGCTACTGAACTAAGTAACCCTCATTCTAACAGACCAGCAATTTATAACCCAAATGCTCAAAAAGTCTGGACTGAGAGCAAAAAAGTACTCAAATGTGATGGCAACTTCAGACCTTCCTAGCAGAAGAACTGGTTGATGATATCCTTATGTGACGTCAGCTAAAAGGTTTTTTGTTTTTGTTTCTTGTTGTTGCTGTTGTTATTTACTAATCCCCCTAGAGTCATTAAAACTTGGATTATTAGAAATTAGAGTGCTTGTTTAGCATTCGACTACAAAGCAAGCAACCATTCATTTTCCACACTATGTTGTAGCAAACCAACAGTTCACGATTTGAAAAAGAGAAATTAACGAATTAGTTAAAAACAAACAAATTTAAAACATGTCTGTATAGTAAGAGTATACGATCATCTCTCCTCTGCAGGTTTTCTCTATTTGATCAGAGAGTATGAAGCAAGTCAGAAAATGAGATTTGTTTCACGCGAGATGATGGATAGTACAGTGGACTTGGCATACTGTCCCTCTGAAAGTTCCATTCTTCCCATCCTGACTTTCAACCTCTTTCTTTCCCACTTTGTCTGACCAGTGCTGTTGTCTCCCTGGACAGAGCCAAGAGCTTCTGCCCCCCAGCTAGTCATCTCGAGAAAGTAGCAGCATTGCATGGCTTTGAAGAGTGCCAAGGGCAGACTGCCCCTTCTCTGTCCCGCCTGTAGAGATGACAGCCATGTCTGTGAGGCTTGAAGGGGACACATTTTCTCAATGCCAGGGAAAACTGCCAAGGACTGCCTTAATTTCCAAACAGTAGGTATCTGAGCCAGGCCTCCTGTAATAGTTATAACAAAGGCTAGGCTTTTCTGGACATGTAGCTTATCATAGTCCCACTTTGACACCATTGCGACTCCCTGTTGACTTGTCTATTATTCTCTAGATTATAAACTCCTTGAAGTGACTGTTTTGTGCATTCTTACATCTCCATCTACTAACACAGAGCCTGATTGGGATCAAGCATGCAACAAATATTTGTTGAACAATCCATTGTGTCTATTCTTAAAATCCCAGAATGAGTCCTCCATAAGACCTCTCAGACAATTTCACACGACAACAATTCCTCAAATTCCTCAATTCCTAGCACTTGCCGTCAAGAAAATTCTTTGAGAAGTTTGTCAGGAAAGTACTTGTAACTTCTTTACTATTGGTGTTTTGTTTTGCAGTGTAAAGTTTTAGGGGAATAGGTATCTCATCTCTAACTAGACTGCAAAGTTATTGATAATTCCATTACCATTTTGTGGTAATCTGCAGTAGAATGGTCTCTTAGACTAGTGCTTGGTATATTCTAAATGTTTAATAAATGTTAGGTATCAGCTCACTGTGCCTAGCCTAAGGCCTCTTATATATATAATCAGTGTATATAGTAAATATATACTGATTGATGAATGAATTGGTCACGGAAAATCTGATGAAGAACACCAGTGAAAGAGGTTATTCCTTTGATTTTAGGTAACTTGAATTAGAGCCAAACTAAAACAGTACAGCTTTATAAATGTATAACATCCACTTTTCTGAAGAGAAGAGCAGAGACTCTTTTAAGCAAGTAATGCTGATGGGATGGAGAGATGGAGGGAGGGGGATTTGGTCAGTACCCAAGAAGAGGAATCCAGGAACAGAGTAGTTAGAGTATGTCCCTGGAGATGGGGTGGGTCCACGGCAGCATCAACAACTGAAGGTCAAGAATCTTCCTCGGTGCCTTGTCAGCCCTTCCCTCGACTCTCCTTCCATTCCCACCTTTGTGTGCTGCTTGCCTCTCTTCCACTGACTTTCATTCTGTCTCAAAGTCTCTTCTCATTCATGCCTTTGGTTACCCATAACATTGTCTCTTCATGGTCCAGAATGACCCTCTGACCTTTCTCTCACCACCAAAACTGTGGGAAAAGGCCGCTCTAAGTCCCAAGTTATTTAATTCAGTCTTGGTTAAAATTATAGTTGGACCAATCTGACATCCTTTCCATGATCTTTAATAGAATGCTTTAAGTGAAGAACTATTTGAAACAAGAGATTTTGGAAATGCAAAATACTGGGACAGCCATTATTTTTTGTTTAAAAAGATAAGGAAGAAGGTGGGTCAATATTTATGTACTAATTTTCATAAAATTTAAGGTAAATCCATATTTACTTTCTGCATTTTTGTCATCTGAAAATTTTCCATCTACATTTTTAAACTAAGAAGACCAAAGGATATTCCTGTAATATTCAGAGGCTTGCTATAATGGTTCTGAGGAACTGACCTGTAACCTTAAAATTACAAATATTTGTTAGTGAAAACCACATTTATTAGAATGTTTGTTGTACAGAACTGGATTTGTTTATTTAAAGTCACAAACTGTGTTTGCTTACCCAACTTGTGTAATTACCACCAAACAAGACCTCATTCATTCAACCATAATTAATTCAACAAATATAAATGGCTGTGCAGATTCCCTTAGAGTTAAGAACATTTTAAAGGCTTTGCCCTTGCAAAAGTTGCTTTGTAAGTGAAATTAAAAAGTGACTTGGATAGGTAGCCTTATACAATGGTTCCCAATTGGGATTCACACTCTGTGCAGCACCTTCCCTTTGAGCATGAGCTAGACCTGGGGACTTGCTCCCGATGAATAAGATACGGCAAAATTGAGAGGCTGTGATGATGGAATTTTTTGATGTGTCAGCTTCAAACATGAATCCAGGTATTGCTGTGAAGGTATTCTGCAGATGTAGTTAAAGTTCATAATCAGTTGACTTTAAGCAAGAGATTGTGCAGCATAGTTGGGGTAAATGAGATTCAATGAGCTGAGAGACCTTAAGCTGAGCTGCGGCCTCCCGGAAGAGGAAATTCCATGTGTCAACATCAGTTCAGCCGGTGCTGAGAGTTCCAGGGTGCTCTTCCTAATGGCCTGCCCTACAGACTCCTGCCTGCCTAGCCAGCCCCACAATCACACAAGCCACTTCCTTGCAGTAAATCTCCTCATGTCCATCTCCTGCTGAATCTTTTTCTTTGGTTGAACACTTGCTGTACAGATGTCACTGCTGAGATTGAGTGATAAAAGACTGTGAATTTTCACTTGCCTTGCATTCTCTCTCTGGCTTTTCTAGCATGCTTGCTGTGATGTAAAAGGGCACCTGGCAAGGAACTGAAGAGGAAAACCACTAGTCTAGAGCCAGCACAGAACTGAGGCCCTCAGAACAACACCCTGTGAAGAACTGAAGCCTGCCAACAACCATGTGAGTGAGCTTAGAGGTGGCTCCTCTCCAGTTGAGCCTTGTACTATATAGCCTTAGCCTGTATGCCTTGATTGCAGCCTCATTGGAGGCCTTAAAGAAGAGGACTCCACTGTGTCATATCCAGAAACTGAGATAATATTTATTGTTGTTTAAAGCCACCATGTTTTGGGGTAATTTGTTATGCCACCATAGATAACTAATGCAGATGGATTCAAATTCACTTAAAAATACAAGGCAAAATCTCTTTCTTGCAGATAAACTTTTAGCCACTGAGAGCACCTAATTTGCTCCATGTTTCCCAATTTATCACCTTAAGGTGGAAAATCTAATTGATCTAGCTCACATAAATAGGAACTGAATAACAGGACACTTCATAGATCTGAACATGATCAGTAGCTGTCTTTGGATCTGGTGCCCATCCCTAATCAGCTGCAGCTAGAGTGGGGAGGGTAGCTGCCATACAGCGCTTTGTGACTGAGTCAAAGGTTGATGCTCTCCAAAGCTGTGAGTGAGACAGTTTCCTTTCCTAAAAAGAGTTGATGACCCCAGATAGGGAATCCTAATTTATATGCCAGAATCACAGAACTGCAAATATATCAGCCAACAGTGACAGTCAAAACATTTAACCAGCCATACTGCAAAGGCACCAACCTACCTAATGGTTGCTTGGCCTATCAGAATGGACGCCAGCGGTATATGCAGGTGAGTACCAGTCCTGATGTAAACCCAATCCCTTCACACACATTTATGTTCTTCAGGTGTTTAGTCTCTGAAAGTGCTAAGAGAACAGAGCACAGGTCTGTTGAGCAAACAAAGTTTACATCAAGAAAAGAGATAATTATTTAAAAGCTGAGTTTCTCAACCAAAGCCTCCCTTTCATTCTACTTGTAGGGAACTTTCAAACCATGGAATATTTCTCCAAGAGCTGAAGAATCAGGATCAAGCTCTCAAAATTCCCTAGTGAATCTGTCTGGTAGGTCATAGAGGTGGCCTCATGAAAATGGTCAAGATTTTTGACTGCTCATCTTTTAAGGATGTCCTGGGTGTCTTTCAGAAATGGAATCCACACTGATGGATTCTATATACGTGAAATTCCACCATCTAGCAGAAAGCTGTGCTTTCTCCATTTTGTGGGCAGAAATAGGTGTTCAGATTAGATGATTGTGCTGCATGTGTTCACTTCCTCCCCCACTCCCAGTTTCCTGGAAGGAACACACTTCCCCACCCTTTTCTTGCTGAGTTTGGCCCTGTAACTTGCTTCAGCCTCATGGTAAGCAGAGTAACATTGTCTTGTCTCTTAACTTGAGCTTGGCCATCCATGTGTTTGCTTTGGTCAATGGGGTCTTAGCAGATATGATGTAAGACTTGAACCAAGTTTGCATTATTTTCACTATAGAAAGAACAAGCCTTGGGAAATGTCTTGTTTATGGAGGAGGAGAACTTGATCCAACCTAGATCTGACTTGGAGTCAGATGACCTGAATCCTAGACAACCCAGAGATGTGTGAGAAATAAATGTTTTTTTAAAAAGGTGCTTTTTATTTTTCTTCATTTGTTTTTTAATCGATGCTTCTCCTGACAGGATTTCTGTTCCGCCTTTGCTAAGTACATTCTTCCTGACTGTTACAACGTTATTATTATCTTTTTGGCCAAGACAATCTATTTAGCTGTGGCCTTGCGAAAGGTGTAACAGAAAAACTCCTCACAGATAAACAGGAGGCAGTCACAAAGAAATCCCACACGGCCCACACCACACGTCAAGCTTCAAGTAGCGGCTCCACAGATGTGCCCACAGAAGTTTAAGAGGTAGCTTAACAGATGTACAAAGCTGCAGATCAGAGGGGATATAAAACAGTTAAACTTGCTTAAAGGCACAATGTGTCACCATCTAACAGTTACATGCATCCTAAGCCCCACCGAGGAGGAACATGCGCGGGCCGGTGCTCCTGGCTGTCGGCATGCCAGGAAGATTATAAAAACGCCATGCTGTGATATGTTGCCCTCCTGCCTGAGAAGCTACTATTAAGCCGAGTATTTACTGCACCTATTCAGACAGGAGCGGCGGTGCGGAGTGCTACCTGTCTTCTGGTTGGATAAATTAGTTGTGGGTGTCACAAGATTATAGCTGCCTATTGTTCTGTCTGCTGAAGGTGGGAAAAGACGAAAGCCCCCGGCCTGCCCTTGTAATGTTTCGTGTGAAATGCAGGAGGCTGCCTCTTTTCTTCCTGAGTTATTGGCAAAACAAGATCAGGACTGACTATATTAGGGTTTGGGGCATAATTAGAAAGACAACACATGGCAAAGAGAGGGGGTTGAGCGTTTATTTATAGCGGGAGGGCATGTTTGAAAGGAAAGGGAGGGTGAAGGAAGAAACCTGGAAAAATCAGACGTGGGAGCCATGCAAGCCATGCTCGTGCCACTGTCTATAAATTGGTACTGTAATCAGAACAGAAATGCTCGCTACTCAGTGCAGAAATGATCTTCCATTTGTTCAATTCCTCTCAAAATATTTTTTATCTAAACTGCTTTGCCCTCACATTTCCATGATATATGGAGCTATGAACTCTAAATTAGTGTTAACAGAAATTGACAAGCTCTGCATTAAAAAATATCAGCCAGCCGACCAGCCCTACAGGCTTAATTATGGAAGGAGGGTGTGAGGATACAACAATCTTGCTTCAAAATTTTACCCCATGCAATATAAATAAAAGATTATCTCATTCACTAGTAACTTCACATATCAAAAGGAAAACAGGAAAGCAACTTCATGGGCGTTCGCCATTGTTTATCTTGCCTGAATGGTTTTGTTGAATTTTGACAAATCCAAAATTCTTAATTTTTTGTTGTAGGGCAGAAGGGGTCATAGCCCTCCTCTGTGCATTTTGGACTTGGGTCCAGGAAATCACTCCAGTTAAAATAACACACACCTTGAGTGGCAGCAGTTTCCCCACATGTCAGATAAGATCATGTTAATTTGTTCTTCAGCAAACATCTGTTGAGGACCTACCATGTGCAAGCTCTACACAAGCGCTTTTTAAAAAGTACCCTTTATAATAGCTATTATGGGGTTTATATTCGTTGTATGTTCTGAGTTTTATGCTTTTTTTTTTTTCAAAAAAACAAACCCTAGGGTAGTGTTTATGGTTTCACACTGAATTTATTTTTTATGTCATGATCGCATCAACACACAAATCAGAAATGAGCTTAGGCTTCGGCTCAGTTTCATTGCTCAAACCCCATTCTCCCAATTGGCTGCCATTAGAAAGTCTTCATGTTTTATTGATCATTTTGGACATTGCTTGCTGCCATACAGTTAGAGGGACCATTTGATATGATCTTCTCATGATGTTCTTGATTTACTTCCATTGTCCAGAAAAATCATTAACAACCTTCAACAGTGTCGCAGCTTGGATAACAAATTATATTTTAATGCACAGATTCCTATAAGTGTGAGGAAGTACTGAATGAATGAGTCTATAAGTGAATGAATATATGTAGGTGCATAGATGGATATTGTTAAGAGAATTAAGGCCAACTCCGAAATTTTCAGGCCCAGTTTACCTCCTTGCTGCCAAAGAGAAAATGAACTTGAACCAAAAATGACATCTCTTTCAGATTAAAGCAAAGTTCTTCAACCTCGAAGCTACTGACATGTTGGTCAGACAATTCTTTGCTGTGAAGTGCTGTCCTGTGCATTGCAGTGTTCCTGGCCTCCACCAAGTAAGTGACGATAGCACTCTCCACCCAGCTTTGACAACCGAAAATGTCTCCTGACATCAACAGATGCACCTTGGAGGAGGGCAAAATCACCCACGGTTGAGAACTACTGGGTTAGAGGAGGGTTATAAAAGACTCTCCAAAATTACTAAGACAATGAAGAAAAGAAAGACGTATTGAAGAATAGGAGGCATCACATACTCAATATCATGTACTTTAAAGCCTAAAATGTGTATCACACATGATACCACTGAGAACTCAAAGATGATGCAGTTGCTGGGTTTAGGCTCTACTCATTTATTTCACTTTGAAGGTCCATAGTAACTGCTTCAGTTGCTTATGTGCTGATAGACATGGACCCAGTCAAATCATGTTCTTTATTGCTTCATATTTGTGGGGCTAACCTTGTCTCAATGGCACAGTTGTGTCTTTTTTTTAGACTATTCTTGGATGAGAACTGATGAAAATTTGGAAATTATCCTTTTTCCCTCTCAGCTCCTCCCTAATTTCTAAACGTCAACTCTTAAGGTGACTTTGGAAACATATTCAATGATGGGGCATAGATTCAGCTTCATCTTTGCGTATGGTGCCAAATAAGCCGCCCTTTTCACTTCATCTCCCTTGTGACTTTCCTGAATAAACTAGCTGAAGCAATATCTTTGCTCTTGTGCTATGTCCATGTAGGCCCTGATAGTTTAAAAGAATCAGCTTACTTCTTAGCAAAAATGCATTTGGTATCTGAAAAATTTTATTTAGTTCTGGTATAGCAAAGTGTTGTGAATATGGATATAACTATAGCAAGGCCTCTGCTCCCCTAGAGCTCACCTGTCCAACAAAATTATCAGGGCTGCCACAAACATCATTTTAAATATCCTGATAGACACTTAAAAAGTCAAATAAACAAGTAAAATTAATATTCATAATGTTTTATTTAAACCAACATATCCAAAATGTGTATGCAATGAGATATTTTTACGTTATTTACTCCTTTCGCTAAGTCTCCAACATACAGTATATACTTTACACTTTCAGCACATCTTGCTTTGGTTTGGTACATTTCAAGTGCTCAATAAACCACAAGTGGCTAGCCGCTGCAGCATTGAACAGCGTAGACCCGGATCAGTGGTCTCCAAAGTTCATATGCATAGGCATTTGAGAGGAAAATCTTCAAATGTCCATACGTATTTATTTTTGTCCCAACATTTAAAAATACTTCCAGAGATATTTTATGCATCTACAAGCAAGCAGTTGCATTTTTTTTTCCTTTTTGCTTTTGAGTAGTTTCCAGGAAGTAAAGGAAGGAGTGCTGGCTTTATGTCACCATTTGCAAACCCAAGGTTTTTTCCATACTTTTAAAATGACCATTATTTGTATATGTTCTATAATGCCCACAATATATTAAGACATATATCAAATTTATAGATATATATCCTATATTTATATTAATATCCTATATATATATAAAAGTGCAATATATAACTCTGTTAGGTTGCATGCCCCTTCCACATTTTTATTTATGAGATAACTGATCAAAAACCTTAAAAGATACTGAAGTCAAGAATATTAAGTGTATTAAATGTTATTATAAAGGTAGATACCTAAGACTGCTAGTTCAGAGAAAAGTAACATCCTCCTCTTCTGATAAGCCAAGGTAATTTTCACATATTATGTGAGCAGTATGCATTGGGAAAAAATGGGTTGAGAAATAATATCTGATTGAAATGTAATAGTAACAACATACTTTTGATAGTTTTGCAGCTACACAGTATACTATTTTGCAAAGCACTTCACATATTTTATGTGATCTTCCAAATGACCCACTGAAGGAGAAATCATTATGTCCTTTTTATAAATATAGAAAATGTGCCCCACAGAGGTGAAATGACTCATTAAAGGCCATCCAGCTGATGTCAAACCCTAGTCCCTGGAGTTTTCAACTGCTGTCTAAAATTCAGGGTGATCATGGCCCTTGGTCAGCTGTAGGCCCATATGAAAGCAGACCCTATGCTTTAAGAAACTGCCAGACAACAGAATGTTCCTAATCAAAACACATTAGTTCTGAATTCTTTTTTTAATGAGATGAAAACAGGGAAAGATGTCAATATATTCAAGTACTTGAGGTAAACTTTTAAAAATCTCTTAGATTGACTCCACGGCCCAAGGAGGGATATTTATTCTCTAGTTTATTTGATCAATGTGTGTATTCAAGGCAGGTAACTGCACCCAAAGAGGATTTTAGAATGAGGTCTGGAAGACGGGCTTCTACTCTCTGTTCTCTTATGCATTTTATTTTCAACTTGTTCAGTGTTTGAATGACCAGTTGCTTGGGAGCAAGTCAATTGTCTCTGAGAGTACATCAAATAATCATCAGTTAAAATGTCAGAATAGCTTCATTCTTTTGAAATAAACTGCCTCTTCCATAATTTATTCTGATGCTTGGTGGCCAGATGCTATGCAGTCAAATAATTGAAATCACTATCACTTATAAATGTAGCTTAGGCACAGCCAAGTATATGGCATTTTATTGATTTATGAGTACAGTCGGAATGTGTGTGTGTGTGTATGTGTGTGTGTGTGTGTAGGCACAAGACAATTGTGAATACATTAGCTATACTCAAAGATTTCAAAAATGTATAAACAATATTTTTAGTTAGATACCGTCTAACAACCATGGTTGACTGGTTTCATGAATTTATGAACTCATAACTACTTAAATAAGATTATGTTTAAGATAAGTAAGAGAACTTCAATCACAGACAGCAGACAGATTTTTCCCAATCAACATTCTAATAATAATATTGCAAATTTGGAAAACGTTGATTTTTCTAAGTAAATTCTAGACTTTGGAATAGCTGGCATTCCCTCCTTAACAAATATTCTAAAAAAGTTCACTTTTTACTGTTAAAAGACAAATCTAAGCAAAACTACAAGAAGAAAGGGAAGAAAAAAAGATGAAAGATTTCATTGGGATATTTATTGGGATATGTATTTAGAATTTCATGTGAAACTAAAAATTGAGAAGAGTTTTTTTAATATAAAATTATCACCCTGCTTTCGACACCTAATTCTACAGGCTCTAAAATGGCTAATTAAAACTTAACTGTATTGCTTAGTTAATTCAGTTGACAGTTAACCCTAGGGAATATTTTGGCAGTTAATTATATACATTGACAATTTTTATATGGTGGATATAAATTTATAGTGATACAGCTATAAAATCCCATCTTAGCAACCAAATTTTTGTTCATCTGCAGGTCCAGATTAATCTTAATCAGTAGTAAGAAACATAATTGGGCCAGTTTGATTAGTGATTATTTCTACAGTGCTTCAAAGAGTTTGTCATTCTTATGAACTGTTTTTCTGTGACAATGCAATCTGCAAAAAGAAGTGCATGTCTAAATGAATAAATACATCTCTCTCTCTCTCTCTCTCTCTCTCTCTCTCACATACACACACATACACACACACACACACACACACACACACACACACACACATACTTCAGAGTTAGGTTTCTACTCACCTTCAAGTTTTACTCAATTTCAGACTTTTAATAAATGACTCTACTGAGCCCAAGAACTTGCTAGGTTAAAATTATGATAGAGATTTGTACCAAAAGAATTTACAGTCTAATTAAGGAGACAAGACTCTGAAGATCCAAAATAATTAAAGAAATAAGACAGAACCAAATCAAGGACCAAAATACACTGGGCTCCAGGGCCAGAATCATGTGAGTCCTTGGGTTTCCAAGAGGAAATAAGACCGTGGGGGTGGAAGAATTAGTCAGATGAGTGGTGACGTGGGGTTTGATGAGCACTGTGGTGGATTCAGGTACCCAGGATGGGGAACACAAAGCAAGCAGTGTCTAACTCACACGAAGGGAGGCAACACAGAGAAGCCTTCACTAAGAACATAGCCTTTGAGATAAGTTTTGAAAGACAAAGAGTTTGTCAACAGGAAGAAAGGAAGGCAGAGTGCACAAGTCAAAGGCAGACAATATTTTAAAAGGCTAAGAAGTGTGGACTTTACTTGTAAACCATTGGGGCCATGAGAGTTTTCCAGTAAGAGAAGGACATGGTCAGAGCTGAATTTTGGAAAGACCCCTGAGTGTAGAATCCAGAGAAGGATCATATTAGAGAAAGAAGGACTACTTAGGCGATGTCACCGATGATAGGACCTGAACTAAAGGACTTACTGTGGAGGTGAAGGTCAGAAGGTTCCCTTGCCACTGCAAAAACCAACACAAGAGGGGTATTTTTGGTGGTGTTTTGTTTTATTGGTTTTGAGCAGTTTTTTGGAAGGCACAGCTGAAAGGAGATTGTAAGTGGTTGCTTTCTTCAGAATTATAAAAGTTTCCCCCGTCACCATCTACTTTGCAGACTCTGGTCTCCAAGCCAAAGCAACAAATGTTTATGGAGCAAGACGCTGCTCAGCACTGGGAAGATTTCATTTCTGTGCAAGCGGTGCAAACTCCACTTCGTTCATTTGGAATGTGAATCAGAAGTTGCCTGCACCAATAAGCATCCTGCAATATGCAAAGCAGTCATTAACTTGGTCTGTGTGGGAGAGAAGAAAAAAATTATTGTGTTTTCCATTACCCAGTGAGTTCCATCCATCTGCCCCTTACCAGTGAATTAAGTGTAAATAAATAAATACAACCAAGTTTACTGGTAACCTTTAGTGCCTTCCATTAATCAGAGTAATAAGGATTTTTCCCCCCTGGGTCCTTCATTGATGCTATAGAAAGAAAAATGGTGACATGAGGTCAGTTTAGCTCCAACCCTATGACACTTTGTCAATATGGTATTGGCAATTCAGTTATGATGAAAAATAAGGGCATTATTTAGCTTTTAGGAGTTAGTAAATAGGTTATTTATTATGTTGTCTGTCATCAGTCAGAACCCAAGCCAACAAGACACCAGCTGCCTGAATAATTTTCCTGCAAAGGCCTGAAACAGCTCTCTCTCTCTCTCTCTCTCTCTCTCTGTGTGTGTGTGTGTGTGTGTGTGTGTGTTAGAAAATGTTATAATATTTGAAGTTGATGAATGAAGGAATTTATTAACAGGAAATGAAAACTGATAGGTATTTAACATTTAATGTGAAATAATCTACTATAACATAAAAAACTCAAAATAATACTAACTGTTGTAATTGTCTATGATAATTAAACTGTCACTGTGGGCATTAAAAAGATAGGTGGATAGTAAGTTATTGACACAAGCTCTTCAAATAAAGTGGGTTAATTTTAAACCTAAATTTAACTTAAATTGAATGATTGCCTTCCCCGTCTTTCTCCTCTCTCTCTCTCTCTCTCTCTGTCTCTCTCTCTCTCTCTCTCATTCCCGCCCCCCTTTAGTTTATCCTAGTGTCAGCATCAAAATCTGTTCCTATCCATGTTTACCAGGAATATACCTAAAGTTACTGAGTCCAACATGTGGTAATAAAAATTCCTGATAATAAAATTTTACTACAGGGAAAAGATTATTTGATATAGTATATAGTAAAAGAGCTGTAGGTTAGCTATTTGGGAAGTGTGTGTATGTGTGTCTGTGTGTGTGTGTGTGTGCACGCACGCATGTGTATGTTTATTTGTCTCACATCACATATCTAAAATTCTGGATGGTTTCAAGTTAAACGTGATAAATCAAACACAGACAAAGCCTTAAAAATATACAATTAAATATATAACAAATGTCTTGAGGAGAAAGAAAACGTCTGGACTTAGAATTTTGTATTTATCCTCTATCTCCTTTTCTACTGTCATCTCCCATGGCTCTCCATGGAGTCCTTTTCAGTCTAGGTAACAATGTTAAATTCCCTGTAAACACAATTCTTTTTCTCTGGAACACTTTTAGCCTTTATTTGACTTGCTAATATCTACTTATCCTTCAAAACTTGATTCATGCGACATCTTTTCTAGGAAGCTGTCCTCGTCATGGCCTCCAGGTACCTGTCCCACTTCTGCTCCCTGGAAGTTGGGCCCAGAGGCCTGCCTCCCTAGCTCCCTGAACCAGCCCCTTTTATTGACCAGCCCTTCTTTCCCCACTGATGTGCCATGCCTTCACTGCTTGTTCAAATTCTGTGAGAGATAGCTCTATTTCTGTTCCACTGAACAGTATTAATACTGCGCTGTATGAATTGTCATCATTTATAATAAGACTTCATGGGACTAGTCCTCTCATTTTTGTTTTCAATATATCATGATATGGAGCACGTATCTCTTTGAATGTGGAATGTCTCTTCATTTATTTGGGTCTAATGTTTTAATTATTAGCATAAAGGTATTGTTAATATTTTGCTAGATTTATTCCTAAGTACTGTATAGGGCTGTTTGTTGTGGTGGTTGTTTTGTTATTAAAAATATAATCATTTTTCTAGGTTATGAGGGGGGACCCTCAAAAAAACAGAATTATTTGTTTACAAAATGTGTATTGATTCTTACATGTTTAAACTTCAGTCACCTTCGAAGTACTCTCTGTTTGATGCAAAACATTTATCAAGATGCTTTTCCCACTGTTCAAAATAGTTGTTGAACTTGTCAATTTTGATGCCTTTAAGTGTCTTGGCCTTGTTTTGTTTTTTTTTCATCTCTTTCACATGGGTAAAATGATTTTCTCTGAGGACTTTTTTCATTCGGGGAAACAAACAAACAAAAAGTCACTCAGGGTGAGATCGAATGAATAGGGAGGGTGCAGCATGGTGGTCATGCCGTTTTTGGTCAAAAACTGCTGAACACTCAGTGTGGTATGGGTAGGTGTGTTATGACAGTGGAAGAACCAGTCACTTGTGAGCCACAACTCAGGATGTTTCTTCTGCAAACTGTGATGCCACCTTCTCAAAACTTTCAGATAAAAACTTTGGTTGACTATTTGATCCTAAGGAAAAAGATTCCATTCCCAGTGTACCACAAGGGTTCTGCCTTCCAAAAGATCATTTTGGTTTTTTTTGAGGGGTCCCCCATTGTATGTTTTCTAACTATTTGCTGTTGATGCAGAAAAATGCAATTGATTTGTATACATTATATCCTGCAACCTTGCTAAATTCTCTCATTATTTTTAATAATTTGCCAATTTTTAGAATTAAACTGGTCAGACCATCATGTAATCTATAAATAATAATTACTTTATTTCATCCCTCCCAATTCTTATGCCTTTAGCTTATTTTCCTTGTCTTTCTTTACTGACTGGGACCCCCAGTACAATTTATTTGAAGCAGTATAGTGGACACTTTTGTCTTGCTTCTATTTTTAAAGAAAAAGTTTTCAGTATTTTCCCACTAAGAATTATGCTTTTGGATGAACAAGTCTAGGGATCTAATGTCCAGCATGAGAACTGTAATTAATAATAGTGTGTTGTATTCAGAATTTTTACTAAATGAGTAGATTATTGCTGTTCTTGCCACAGGGGGGAACATGAGTAACAAAGTGAAATGATGAATATGTTACATTTATTTCACTATAGTAGCCGTTTTACTATATATGTATCTCATAACACCATGCTGTCTACCTTAAATATACACACACAAAAAATTGTTTAAAAAAAAGAATTATACTTTATGTTCTTATGGGTATCCTTTATCAAGTTTTAAAAAGTTATTTTTTCTAGTTTGATAGAAATTATTATCATGGATATAAAATTCTATCAAATGTTTCTACTATATCTACTGAGAGAATCATATGATTTTTCTCTAATTTCTTTTCTTTCTTTTTTTTTTCTGTTTTAGATACTGTTCTACTTTGTCACCCAGGCTGCAGAGTTGATCTCCTGGAGTCAAGCAATCCTCCCACCTCAGCCTCTTAAGTATCTAGGACATAGGCATGCACCACCATGCATGGCTAATTTTTAATTTTTTTTTTTTTTTTTGTAGAGACAAGGTCTTGCTTTGTTGCCTAGGCTGGTCTTGAACTTCTGGTATCAAACAATTCTTCCACCTTGGCCTCCCAAAGTGCTAGGATTACAGGCATGAGGCCTCTCGTTTAATATGTTAAATGGTATTTGTATAGTTCTAAAAATTAAGCTTCTTTTGCACTTCTCTGATAACTCTAACTTAGTAATGGTATATTTTATTTCTGTACACTTTTTGAATACATTTAGGAATATTTTGTGTATGATTTTTTACATATTGTTCTTGAGCAAGATTAAATAAATAGCAAGTTTCTTGAGTAGAAAGAAAATTACTGAACTTGAAATTCTGTGAAAATCCCATAATTTTCCATTTGCAATTTCTCCTTGTCTGTTTTTGATATAAAGCTATATTCATCTTATAAAATTAGTTGGAAAGTGTTTTCTCTTTCTGTATTTTCTAGGAATGTTTGTTTAAGACTGGACTGATCTATTAGAACTCAAGAGGTGTTTTCTTCATGAGAAGACATTTAAATGGTGTTCTAATTACTTTTACAGTTATGGGACAATCCAAACTATCCATTTCTCATTGAGTCAGTTTTGCTAAGTTATATTTTCCCAAGAATTTGCCCATTACATCTAATTCTTTAAATTAACTGGCATTAAGTTGCTCAGAGTATTTCTTGTATTTTTCTGTTTCAGCTGTATATGTAGTTTGTTTTCCCTTTTCTTCTTTGTATTGATCGTTTCTATTTTCTTTTCTTGATCACTCATGGAAAATTTCTTTTTTTGATTTATCTTTTTAAAGAAACAACATTGGGCTCTTTTATTCCATATGTTGTATGTTTCCTTTTTCTCTTGTTAATGTTTTGACCTTTATTATCTTCTTCCTTCTACATTATTCAGTTTATTCTGTTCTACCTTTTTAAACTTATTAATTGGACCCTACCTACTGATTTTTCTTTTACCCTTTTGTAATATCCTTAATTAAAGGTATAAATTTTCTAATGTAAATGCTTCGTGATATAAAACACCACTTTCACCACATCTCAGTGAGAGTGTTGACATGTACAATTTTAATTATCGTATGATAAACATTTTTAAATGCCTATTATGCTTTCATCTTTGACTCAGGAGAGCAAAACATAATAGACATTTTTAAAAACCTGGCCACTTCAGTCCCCTTGAAAATTTAGATTAGTTTCTTCATAATATATGTGGTGGTCAGGGCAAGAGTACAAATATGCCAGAATAACCTATGTCTAAATGCTTAAAAATTATAAATCAAGTTTACCAACTAGTACATAAAATATATTCCACCCTCCCACTTTGAAAAGCACACCTTCATAGACACAGTAGAAAATTATGTGTTAGTTAAACTATGGTTTTTACATGACAAAGTTGGCAAAATAGTAAAAACAACTAAAGCTAATTACTATTGCATGTACTTGAGTATTCTTTTGAGAGGCTAGTGAGGTTTGGCTGAAAACCAAAATGAAGACTTACATACTTGTAAATTGTAGATTTATATCATAAAATTTACTTTCTTGCCTCCATCTCAGAAAAATCACTAATTATGTATTTATATCCTAAATGTTGACATAATTTGTGTTCTATTAACATTAATGATCTAAAAGATTAAAAAATAAATGGCAATTGCATTCAAAGTATACATGTACATATTTATCCATCAAAATTATACACTTAATTCAAAATCATTTCAGGAAATTGAAATATTCTAATGAAATTTTTGAAAATTTAATTAAATATTGTTATATACTTGTACAACATAAAATCTTGTGTAATTTTTGTGCTCAATGTCTCTATAGCTTCTAATGTAAAGAATAAGTAGGTATTACATTTTACACGTGGTGTGTTAAACCTGCAGATCTATCAGCAAAAGAGTAATTTAAATTGCTTAACCTTGGAAACCTTGCAGCCATGGGCATCCGTGACAAATACTGTGCTAATTTGTGAGTGCCTCCACACACAAAGAAAAGAAGAAAAAAATGGATACTTGAGACTGCTGAGCAATATTTTATTGTGTGAGAACATTTTGCGTTCATTCTGAAGGAGAGGATTTAGCAAGTTGATTCCTATTTTTTGTTTAATCTAAAATGGTTCACTTCTCAAATCCTCTCCACCTTCCAAAGCAGTATTCATCTCCAGCATCAACAATGCCACAATCCAAACCCTACTACATCTAGATGGCATTACCCCATGTTTAGATACTGTACAAACAAGCATAAGTATTTGTTTTCTCTGAGAGCTTGATGGAATTAGTCATGAGAGTAGCTACGCAGGGCATGGTTGTGCTGCACCAGTGCTGAGCACACATCTCTAATGTATTTGTGAGTGTGTATTGTGCATATGTGCTTATGACACGAGGGGCTTCTCTGAAGCATGGGACTCAAGACAGGGTCCTCTTTTGCCTGGGTCTAAGGGTAGTGCCAGGTCAGCTTTTCCTATTCCTGCCAGATAGCCATGTCTAACAGGCAGCGTTGCTGTCAGCCTGTGTCCTCCAATCGCCACCTCTCTTCTTGCTGCTAACCCGCTCTGGCTCCAACCTCACCTCACTTTGGATCCTTTTTCTATTTGATCTTTAGAGACTTTTCCTACCTCTTGTTTAACTAGCAAATCTCCCAAAGAATGCCCATTCTAGGGTTTAAGTCTAGAACCCTTCCACTGTTCTGCAGTCAAAAGGTTCCTTGGAATACCTAGCTAGCCATCATTCCAGAGCTGGAAGTCCCCCAACCCAACATGTTCACATTTTCCATGTTGTTATAACTCCATGTAGATTGCAAACCCATGGAGGCCTGGGCTAGTGTGTTATTTGTGTTTAAAGCCACCACAATGCCTGGCACATTATACAAACTTAATAAATATGTATTCAAATAAAATGACTACATCATAAAAGAAAGGACAGATTTTATTTCATAAAAGTAAAAAATTCTGTATGTCAAGAAAATTCCCAATAGCCTTAGGAAAATATCTGAAGCAAATATTGCAGACAGCTGCCATTTTGGAGATGTAAAGAGTTCACACAAATAGAAGAGAAAAAAGCTAAAACTTATGTAGGTTAAATAGACAAAGTCCCTCAAAGATAATTTTCAAAGGAGTAAATGCAACTAGAAATAACCTCCAAAGTGACACAGTACAACAGAAGCCATTTGGTAGTCAGAAGTCTCAAAATAGTCATTGTATTTCATCTGCTAAAAATCTCTTTAAAAGAATCTTAACTTTTGGAGGAGAAAGTTTTATTTATCTAACTAAAAACTGATAAGGCCTTTCTTTTTCCAACTCAGGATGTTCTTTGGTTTCCTTGCTGAGGGCTAGGGTGGGAGAAATTAGAGAAACTAGATCTACAATCCAGGCGTTCAGCATTAACAAGAAGATTACTAGAGAGTTATAGAGCACAAGGTGCGTGCTTGCTATTTAGTTTCATGCTGCCCGTTGGCTGTGAGAGACCTTGCATCCCTGCAGCAGCAGTCCCCATCTGGGTCCAGTCAGAACACAGATTCTCAGACGATCACACAGGTTGGAATGTAAATGGTCTTCCTTCTAATACCATACAAGTGAGAGCTTTGACCACAAACATTTAATGGCAGCATTGCACTAACACTTAATGGGAGCACCAAAAGTCAGAAACAGTCACTCCTGTAGAGTGTTGGCTCCAAGTGGCCCCTTGGAAAAGTGAGGTTTCAATTCAAGCCAAATGGCCACAGAAGAGTATTAGCAGAAGGGTTAAAACATCTCAGTTTACACAGCCAGGTGTCCAGGCCGCTTTATAGAACAGCAGTTCTCTGCTAGGTAGCCCCTCCTTGGTGATAATTAATACAAATGATTTTCTCGGGAACCATGGTGACACCGAACCTGGAAACTGACAGTGGGTCCCTAGCTGTCCATTAAGAAGCTGTAATGCACCATGCTGCTTCCTGCCATTAGGAGAGCTTTTACCACCACCAGGCCACTTGTCATTTCTCTGCAGAATGCACTCAGCTGGATCAGCCTGTAATACATTGACGTGATTTCAACTAAACTACAGAGCTAAATGCCAGAAGAGTAGGGCACTTGGAGCAGAGAAGAAAGAGAATGAAATAACTATCATTACCTCCCTAAACTTCAACAAGTATGAAAGAGCCCTCTTCCTAAGAAGCCCAGATCCCCAATTTCAGATAGTGTAATGGCAGCCTGCTTTGCAGAACAAAAGTAGAGACACTTGTGTGCTGATGAGATGTCTTTCCTCTCCCACAGAACAAGTGAAGATGATCCTCTGGCATCAGCCCCAGGTCAAGGTTTGGGCCCCTGACCTCATAGTTGATTTGATCCATAAGCAGCGGTGTGTAGATTCTATTTAGAATCTCACTGAAAATCATAATTATCAGTCCTTGTTCTAGAGAAACATGCATATGCACATGAGCCTGCTACATTGTACACAACATTGATTGAGCCCAAGGACCCCCAGAGGCTCATTCATGGAGCCCCTTAAACTATCAGCCAATTGTCCCTCTGGAATTGTGCCACCACTTGTGTCTGCGTCAGTCTTCCTTAATGGAGCATGGTGTTCTATTCTGCTAGGAAACAGTGTTACAATCTTTCCCAGAACAGAGCTCCTGGAAGCCACTCAGACTTCATTTCAGGAGGCCTGTGGATACCATTTTTGTCATTTGGTCCATAAACATTCACAGTAAAAAAAAAAAAATCTGTTCTAGAGAGACCCTTCCCAGTCTGACTTCCCCCTCACTGGATTTATGTATGGCTCTCTAACAATGTGGAAAAGCAGTTTCGTGCTAAGGAAAAACAAAACCACCTATGGTGAGAAATTAAGAGCAAAACTACATAAGGCTTTTTTAAAAAAATGGTATTCTAGCTACATTTTTCAACTAAGAGTCATAAAATCATTTCCCAAGCCAGAAGTATCATTATCCTCATTTCACAGGTGGAAAACCGGGAATTACAGAGAGGTTAATGGTTGTGTCTAAAAGCACACAGCACGCCCTCATCAGAAGGAGAGGAAATGTAGTTATGGGCAAGTCTCAAACTGTTCTGTGATAACCCAAACTTTCCTGAAGTAGTTTGGCTTGGCTCTAATTGGCATTCAATTTTAAAAAATGTCTTTCATTAAAAAATATAATTTGAAGAACTGGGTAATTGACTCACATTTGATTAAAGAAGATTCTATTGGATTAACATGATTAATAGATAAAATTATAATCAAACAGAAAGCAGTACAAAAGGTGACTAAGTCATGGATCACATTAAGATACTAAATTTTTAAAAGATGGATGTGCTGGGATATTTTTACATTAGTAATGTTCATTTCACAGTGGATCTCACACTGTTCAGTTATCACTAGTAGGATAATTAGAATGAAGTTTGTGTTCAGGATTAAATGAAGAAGTACTTGGGAGTTGTTTTGATTTCACAGTCAGGAAACCCCAGCCATCCTCTTTCTGATTCTCCCTAAATCATTTGGTTCAAGGTGGGTGGTAAATTTCTCGAACTAATGGTGAAGTAGTCCACTCCAGTGGTTATCCCTGATCAGACCTGAACCATGAATGCCACATCAAACTCCAAAACTCCTTTTAGGAACTGTAATGTTCACCAGCCTGTGTAGAGTTAATATAGTCCACAATGTTTTCTGCTAATGCAAAATTGTATCCCCAGTGGAAACATAGCTAATGGATATGAAAGTACTCTAGTGTCAGCCACTCTTAGACAGGCCAGGAATTAAAATGAAAAATAGAATGCATGGGGTTTTTTGACTCTCATTCTCAAGTCCTTTTTTCCCATAAACAGGAGCCACTGTGGTATGAATGGAGGTAGATGTGAAAGTTAACATTCTTTTCACCACCAAAATTTTCTGTTTTAAGAGAATGGTTGAGTCATGGCAGCCTCTTTCCCCAAATCTCCATGTCTGCATGACTGGGAGGAGGATAAGAACTGGGGGAGCCATCATTAATGTCCCCAAAGCCAACTCACATACAACATAAAGAACAAACTAGTTTCCTAGCAAGCTCAGCTCCAATGCAGCCCCTCACTACAACACCCCCCCCCCCCAACTAGCTTGGTACTACTCTAAGATTTTTTTCTATCTAGGAAAACTGACCTACCATTACAGTCCTTGTTCTTCCATATTGTTACGTTGTTTTTTTGTTTTTTTTTTTTTAGGAGACTGATTCTCACTCTGTCATCCAGGCTGGAGTGCAATGACACAATCATAGCTCACTGCAGCCTTGAAGGCCTGGGTTAAAGCAATCTTCCCACCTCAGTCTCCCCAGTCACTGGGATTATAGGTGCTCAACACCATGGCTGGCTAATTTTTTTTTTTTGTACAGACAGGGTCTTGCTATGTTGCTCAGGCTAGTCTTAACTTCTGGCCTTCCATCCTGGCCTCCCAAAGTGCTGGAATTGCAGGTATGACAGGTATGAGCCACCATTCCCAGTCTATGTCATTATTTCTATCAAGTTTTTTTCTTTTTTTGCAATTTATTTCACTTCAGCAATTTATCCTCATAGGTATATGGTGTTCTTATCATAAGAAAATTTAAGAAGTATGTTGTTAGCATCTCCTGACAAGGCACCACATAGTCAATGGTGATGAGATGGAAATCTCACTATATCTGTCCAACAGCAGCGGGACAAACCACTTAACATCTCTAAGCTTCAGTTTGCCCATCTGTATAATGAAGACAATGCCTGCCTTACAACTTTGTTGTAAAGGATCTCATGGTAGAATTCTTGTAAAAGTTCTGTTTGCATCAATAAGGGTACTTGATCTTAAACCAGGCAAAGTGGAGACCAAAGGAAGGCCCAAACTTTACCTGTATTATGTCCACTTATTTACATAATCCTGAATTGTACTCCACATCTTTAAAATAAAACATATATATGTGTATATATATGTGTGTATACACACACACACACACACACACACACACACACATATATGTAAAGTTCTGTTTGCTGTGAAACATAAGTGATTACAAAATGTTAAACAAGACTTATTCCAAGGTCAAGAGTAAAGAATTGGCATAAATGTAATCGAACCACAGAGGACACTAAATTACCCCAACTTTGGGCAATGAACTGCTAAGTTATGATAGTTTTAGAATGATTAAAAAAGTCAAAGCCATGTGGTTGGGCGGGGAATCTCCCCTGAAGGAGATGAATGTTCCAGGTTATCCCTGGAATGATAATCCCGGGACGAGATTAATCCTGGGGCAGGGAATGAGCATGGAAGGAAGAAAAAATTTGTCTCTTTCTGGGGCTGGGAGGTAGTATGGGACAGATCCAAGGGGGGAAAAACCTGATAGAGGTTGAGCATCCACCAGCCACCTGACAGGCTAAGAATGAAACTGGAAATTAATCCTGCCTGGCACTCGAAGGCAAGTTTGAGCTTATATAGTAACTGTGATTTTCTGTTCTAAACTTTCCTTTCATCATCACTGAAGCTTCAAATAAAGTTGTGTTAAAAATGGGTGCCAGGTCTCAACTGCTCAATGGAGAGTAGCAGAGAACATGATCTCCTGCTTTATGACTAAGATTCCTCTCCTGAAATGAGAATGGGGGCTGAAGGCACCTGAATCTACCCCCATATTCATCATTTGTGACTGTTTATCTTTGGCTGCCTTGGAGAACAGACTGGCCATGTGGAGAGTAGGCTGTCTTATTCGCTTCTGTCTCAGGGGCCCACTATCACGTTGCCCAACTCATATGTATGGAAGTTCTGTTCCCTACTCCTGATTTGGTTCTTTGCCAGGCTGCTTGGATTATTTCAGTGCTTTCATTCTATCCGCCAGGGCACACACTGTCTGCTTGGGCGTAGGTATCCTTTGGCAATTTTTATAACATTTATGGATTCTGCCTACCCCATGGCGTTGTTAATTGTCTCTGACGACCTAAATCCCAGGAACAGTGGCAAACTCAATGGGGTTCTGCTTGGAATTGTCACACAACTTGCAGATGGCTTCTCTGAGGACCATTCTCATGAAGAGAGATGTATAAAAAATGCCTTGCAAGACATATTTAGGAGCAAAAACTAGTGGGAAAACGGAATGGGAAAATATAGGGAGAATGTTCACTATATTTCCACTATAGGGCCCAGAATCATATATTAGATCATATCAGACTCTTTGTGATTACTTTTGAAAGCTGTCCTAAATCCTTTCTGGAATCATGGTAGGTCTATATACATATAAGCAAATAAACAAATATATACATAAACAAATAGAATGAGCACTATGTGCCAAGAAATGTGAGGAGCGTTTTTCATGTAACTGTTTTCTTTAATTCTCACAACAATGTGTTGGTCTTAAATTTTCCCCAGGGATTTGTCAGATATTTGCCGTAAGAGATAGGACCGTGTGGGTCTTTTACTTGTCATGCCCCTGAAGCAGGCAAGGCAAAGGAAACCAGCAGCAGAAAAGGGGTAACACAGCCTCCAGGAGAACCTCAAACATGGTACAGGAGGCATTGACTTGAGCATCGACGCTTGACTTTCTTGATTGACGGAAACGGCTTTGGGTTTTTTTTCTGCAGTGACGTCTTTTGTATATACTTTAAATGGAAAATATCACTGAAGGGATAAATAGCCAAATGGGGCACAAAACGTCCACTTCTGTTTCCGCTTGAAGCCCAGGTCCTTGCATTTCAGTGTGACTGCAATGAGACTCCAGTCTGTTTTTTTAATATTATGGGCACTGTTTTTTCCACGATTCCCCTACAAACTTCAAAGAATTTTTTTAAAAAACTTGTGCTTTTAGAATGTAATCGATCTTTTGTTTGCGTGATTAGATCTCACTGATGGAGGATGATCACTTTCACATGTGTAGGCTGTGTGACATAGTCAAGTCTAAAATGCATTTCAATGTCTGCCCTTCCCCTCTGAGCCAGTCAGAAGCATGGGGCTCTGATTTGGTTCTGAGACCCTGATCTAACAGGGCAAGCAGTGTCCTGAGAATCAACATCCCTAAACAAGTGTCAGTCCTGTGTCAATTAAACTGTGCAAACAAAGTGAGTGGAAAGGCGGCAACAGGAGGGTCTCAGATTAGCATGGAGAGTGGTCAGCATGGTTCAAATCCCTCTGGAGAGATCTGCCAAGGAGCCAGAAAGAAGGGTTGAATGAGGGCTTCCATGGAGCCTGCTGGGACATGGGATGGGAGCTGTTCAAAGCACTAACAAACTATTCAGGCACAGGAAACGAGGTTTCACCATGCACCAGGTAGAAACTCCATAAATATTAAGCAAATGATGTAACTTTTGTTCAAGCAAAACAGCCTTCTTTAATGATTATTAAAGCAATAAATAGTCAGAACTCTGTAATATGAGTAAACTGCAGCAGACTTTAAGATATTAGCTCTCAGAGAAGCTAGATGCCAGAATGGTCCTGTTGTCATTTAGATTATCATACAGCCTACCTCGTGTGTATGTAACACACACACAGTTGTAAGAAACATGCAGTAGGCAAATGAGAAAAGTCTGCATTGTCCCAAAACAACCAGTTCCCTCCGTTTGTTCATTGGAACAAAAATAGTAATATAATGTATTCTACTGGGTCAAATAGAAAATTCTTTTCAGCCTAACAAGTAACGTGGCATTTATGTTGTGGCCCACAGAGTGCCTGGCACCATAGTGTGTACAGCATGAATGCAGGAAATGGTCTTTACTACTGAGAAATTTGCAATCCTTTGTGGAAGTTAACATTTAGACAAATCAAACAGGTCATTTCTTAAGACAGGAGTACATTTTCCTAAAAACCAAGTTACACCGCTAGAACATTACACTTCCTTTTTTTCTTTAAGCCATCAATTTCATTGTTCAAGACATGTCAGAGGATCCAATTTTCTCTCTTTTGGCAGGGTTTGGCATCCAGTGTCAAGACCCTTACTGCCAAATTCTCCTTAGCTCAACTGATAAGATCCAGAGTATCAGGGCCTGCTATGGGCTGTGATGAAGAAAGAGGGGTAGATAAGGAGGAAGAGTCCATGCAAATGCAAGGATCTTCACAATATAAGAAGTCTGATATGGCCAGGGGCAGTGGCTCACACCTATAATCCCAGCACTTTGGGAGGCCGAGGCGGGAGGACCACTTGAGCCCAGGAATTCAAGACCTGCCTGGGCAACATGGCAAGACTCCATCTCTACAAAAAAAAATCAAAAAAATCACTCAGGTATGGTGGCTTATACCTGTAGGCCCAGCTACTTGGGAGGCTGAGACTGAAGAATTACTGGAGCCCAGGAGGTCGAGGTTACAGTGAGCTATGATTGTGTCACTCTGCTCCAGCCTGGGTGACAAAGTGGGACCCTATCTCTAAAAGGAGGAGGAGGAGGAGGAGGAGGAGGAGGAGGAGAAGAAGGAGCTGCCACCTGACATCTTGATGTCAGAAAAAGCTAGTTATAAGGAAGACATTTAGTCTACAGAGGTGCATATCTTCATTTTATGGACTAACCAGAAGATGCAGTCACCTTCTGGTCAGCTCTGGAGTACAGAGGGAAAGCCATTTCTATTTATTAGGTTTGGGGAGCTTTTGGGAAACCTGAAGGGTTGCTTGTTGTTTTAAAATAATAAAGTCAAGTGTAGACAACTCTATAACATTGCTGCCACATCCATGCCTCTAATTGAGACACTTGTGGGTCGTCAGGCTCTAGAGTATAACAATTTGTCAGCACAGGACACAGAACGGCCCAATTTAATACTTGCTGCAGGGCTTATAATTTCCACAGCTGTTTATCGGCTTTTTTTTTTTTTTTTTTTTTTTTAGGTCAGTAACATTTAGAGGTAGATAAAAATATCAAGTAGTTGGTGAGAAAGTAAATGGTTTCTAGATAATTGGCAAAAATACAGATGATATTGTTATTGGGATTTTATCCACTTACTGGAAAGGTCTTGAGATTTTTGGGAAGGACGCATTCATGCTGATGCCATGGTAGGCAGCTCGCTCATGACTCCTGCAGACATCCGCCATCTTTCCTCCCTTAGGCACCCTCTTGTTCGTGCTGTCCCTGGAGCTTCTGCATCTGCACTGGCTCAATTGCCATGCTGGGCAATAAGGTTATGTGTGATGGTCTTGCTCCTTCACTACCTCCTTCTACAAACATTGAAAATGAAAACCTCTATTTTTTATTTAAGTTAGAATGGAGTAGGATAAACAAAATAGAAGTCTGATGTATAATCACTAAAATGTCTGTCTTCTTTTGTATATATATATAGAGAGAGAGAGAGAAATGAGGTCTTGCTCCATCACTCAGGCTGGAGTGCACTGGTATGATCACTGCTCACTGTAGCCTTGAACTCCTGGGCTCAAATGATCATCCAGCCTCAGCCTCCCAAGTAGCTGGGACTATAGGCATGTGCCACTGGCTCTATCTGTTATTTAAAGAGACTTTCTAAGATAATTTTTGAGATTTTTATTTATTTAGTTATCTGTGTGTGTTGTAGAGATGGGGTCTCACTATGTTGCCCAGGTTGGTCTCGAACTCCTGGCCTCAAGCAATCCTCTAACTCTGGCCTCCCAAAGTGCTGGGTTTACAGATGTGAGCCACTGCACTCAGCCAGAGAGTTTCTAAGAAAATTTCTTAGAGGCAGAAGAAAATGCCAAAGGTGTTAAGTGTTACTACTTGAAGACATGGTTTCTTCTCCAACCCACCAGCCCAGATATTGTTTCTGGAAGAACCTTCACAGACTTAGTGAATCTCCTCTGAAGGTCCTTCTGGGTCAACAATCTTTTAAAATCAGATACAAATATTAAATACAATATTCCACAAATAGGGCAGCCACACATGGGTGGCCTGCTAGAACCATTAGAGCCATCACCTGTAACACAGAATCCACCATTTAGAAAACAGGACAGGGAGAAATATACTCAGCAGCTATTACTCTTTAAAATGTTTCCTTCCATTTTAAACAGATTGGTTTTTAAGCCTAGTATATTAAAGTGATCATGCTGCCATAACAAAACACCATAGACTGAATGACTTAAACAACAGAAATTTATTTTCTCAGAGTTCTGGAGGCTGGGAAGTTAAAGATCAAGGTCCCAACTGATTAGGCTTCTGGTGAGAGCTCTCTTACTGGTTGGCAAATGGCTGCCTTCTTAAGTCCTCAGACGGCCTTTCCTCAGTGCATGCACACAGAAAGGGAGCGAAACAGAGCTCTCTGGTATCTCTTCTCATAAGGACACTCATCCTATCGAATCAGGGCCTCACCCTTATGACTTCATTCAAACTTAATTACTGCCAAAGGCTCCATCTCCAAAACCACACAGAGGATTAGAACTTCAGCATATGAATTTTGGGAGAACACAAACTTTCAGTCCATAACATTGAATGTACCTCTGATTTTGACTTCTACTTTTTCCATTGACTGTGTACAATCTTCATGTTGCTACACCGTCTTCATAACCACATTTTCACTTTTTTCAACTACGTTATTTTCATATATTCTTATTCTTTAAAATTTTGGGAAAATTTAGGGAGTTTTAGTGAATAAAACTTAACCTAGATATAATCACTATTAAACCTTAGTTCATATCTTTCAATATTTTTCAATGCATTTCTACATAGTATATAGAATATGCATTTACAGAATCTTATATAGTTTTAATAGCTAACTTTTGTCTCTTAGCACTATGTCATAGTATTTCTCCATTGTTGCTAAAAATTATTTGACAACATATTTTAATGATTATCTAATATGTTTTAGCATGATAGTATCATGATTTATTTAGCCAAAGTCATATCGATGAGTATTTGAGTTGTTTCCAGTTGTTCACTCTTATAAATAATGTTTTTTGTCAAGACTGTGAATATAAAATTATTAAAATAATAACAATAATATTTTGAGTGACATTGTGGCTTATAAACATCTGCCTACATTTCCTATTTTGTTTAGGCCAGATTGCCGCTAGAGCAAATGCTAGAAATATTTTTTTTTTTTTTTTGAGTTGGAGTCTCATTCTGTCGCCCAGACTGGAGTGCAGTGGCTGCTGCCGGCCACCGCAGCCTCGACCTGCTGGGCTCCGGCGATCCTTCCGCCTCAGCCTTCCAAGTAACTGGAACTACAAGCACGCGCTACCACGCCCTGCTAATTTTTTTGATTTATTGTAGAGATGAGGTCTCACCGAGTTACCCAGGCGGGTCTCAAACCCGCGGGCTCAGGCAATCCACTCACCTCAGCCTCCCAAGGCGCGGGATTACAGGCTGAGCCACCGAGCCCGGCTTAGAAATATTTTAATGTTCTTATACTGCCAAATTATTTCCAGAATCTTATTAATCATTATTCAGGCTTCTAAAACTTTTTTTAAAATGGAAATAAGTAGAGTACAAAGAAATAATTTTATCTTATCATCTAAAATAGCCATTGTTAAAACTAAAGAAAAATAGTCATATTGTTTCAAAGCTTTTTTATGACTATTTTTTCATGTCATTATGTACTTTTCTATAGTATTTTAAAGGCTGCAATGTGTTCTATTGCATGAACACATCATAATTTAACTAACCAATTCTCTATTTTCAAACTTTTATTTCTCTTTTATAAATAAGACAGAACTAAACATTCTTATAGATAAATCCTTAAGTACATCCCAGATGCAGAATTCTTGTGCTGAAATATTTACATTTCTTTAACTATTTTAACATGTTTTATTAATTTGTCCTCTAAAAGTTTGGGCTGATTTATACTCACACCAACAGTGTAAGAGCATGTAGCTCTGCAGGTAGGGGGAGTGATCCACAGTCTTTGTACATTTAATAGGTACAAAAACTCATATTTCAATTTAACGTCCATCTTTATTTAGTAATAAGGTGGATTTTTTATATGTTTATTGCCCATTTCTTAAAATTAATTACCTGACAGCGTTCTTTGGCCACTTTTCTATTGGAAGTATCTATCATTCTCTTGTTAGACTGTAAGATCTTCCAACATATTTAGCAGCATTGCTTAAACTATGTTCCAGAGGAAAATTAATGTCTTATGAAATAACAAATCTTATGCTAAAATTGAAAAAGAAATTGACACTAGTAATATTTTGTTAACATTTTAAACGTATATGCTAGAAAAATTTAAGCAACTAAAGATAGTAGTTATTTGATATTTGCTTTTTAAATGTAATCTGCCATGCTTGAGAATGCCAGGAAGTAGCACTACTGCATATTCATTCAGTGTTGCCACGAGCTGTTCACAGCACCCCGTGTGTCATCTATTCAGTGGTCATGAGAATGTCTTGTGTTTTATAATGTCAGCATACATTTGTGCAATATTTAATGTTACATATATAAATTATGAATCAAATTTTAACCTTTCGGTCAGTTAATTTGCCTTTAAGAGTACCTATTATTAACTACTTATTATTGCCATTTATCAAGGTATACTTAAGCTGGTCTCACTTATGTATACTTACAGATAAACTTTAGAAGATTGTTGATATGACTCCAAATTCCCTTAGTATTCTTACTGTAATTGCAATAATTTTACTGTTTTACTTGGAAAAAAATTTCTCTTTGTACAAGCTGAAATTTTCCCATGGTACCAACATATACTTCTCTTCAATTTTTCAAGTCTTGCTTTAATTCACTTTAATTATTTTATTTTTAAAAGAAAAGCTGTTATAACTGATATGGTTGGGCTTCTACCATCTTTTCTTATTCTTTTGTTAATTTGCCCTGGTTTTCCTTTTATAATGATCTTTTTCTTTATGTTTGTTTCTGTTACTGCATCTTTAAATTTATTAAAATTTACTTGCGCCTGTATTTCTTTATCAATATTATTAAAATTTCTATTAACTTCTTCCTATAAAACTTGTGAAATTTACTATGGTTTTACTTCTTTTCTCTCCACCTTGCTTCATTTTTGGTATGATAAAAGATTTTAAACCTAGATTCTTATTATTAATACTTTTACACTATAATGCCTTTAAAGAACTCTTTTTAACATTTGTATTGTCTCTGTTCATTCTACCATTTCCACTGCATATTATCTATTCTTGAGTTTTTTATTTTAGATTGTATGGAAGGTCAATTTCCCTTAGATATCACCACACTATTTCTATAGAGATGGACTAGCTTGCACTTCCTCCAATAGTGTAGAAGTGTCCCCTTTTCTCCACACCCCCACCATTGTCTATTGTTTTTTGATTTTTTAATGATGGCCATTCTTACTAGGGTAAGGTGGTATCTTGGTATGGTTTTGATTTGCATTTCTCGATGATTAGTGAAGCTCAGCATTTTTTCATGTATCTGTTGGGGTTCATGTGTCTTCTTTTGAGACGTGTCTGTTCATGTCCTCTGCCCATTTTTTAATAGGGTTATTTGTTTTTTTCCTTTTGATTCGTTTGAGTTCCTTGTAAATCCTGGATGTTAGGCCTTTGTCAGATATACAGTTAGAAAATATTTGGTTCACTTTTTTAATGAAAATATTTTTATTTTTAAAAGAGATATATGTTATTGGTAGGTTCAAAATACTTGCATTTCAATCCAGCAATCCCACTAGTGAGTATATATACAAAGAAAACAAAATTAGTACGCCAAAGAGATGCCTGCACTCCCATGTTCATTGCAGCACTATTTGCAATAGTAAAGATATGGAATCAACCTAAGAATCTATTAACAGATGAATGGATAAAGAAAATATTGCATATGCACACAATGGAATACTATTTAGTCTAAAATGAAACAAATCCTGTTATTTGCAACAACGTGGATGAACCTGGAGGACATTGTACTAAAAGAAACAAACCAGGCCCAGAAAGACAAATATCACATGATCTCACTTATTTGTGGAATCCAAAACAGTCAAACTCATAGAAGTAGAAAGTAGAATGGTGGTTACCAGGGGCTAGTGTGGAGGGGTTGGAAGAGCTATTGGTCAAAGGATACAAAATTTCACTTAGATAAGAGGAATAAACTCCAGAGATCTATTATACAACACTGACTACACTTAATAGCACTGTACTGTATTCTTGGAAATTGCTGAGAGTAGATTTTAAGTATTCTCACAACAAAAAAGGTAAGTATGTTAATTAGCTCACCTAGCCATTCCACAATTTATACATGTTATATATGGTATATATAATTTGTGTCCATTTTAAAAAATAAATGATAAAAATACATGCATTTCTGATTATAGCTTTCTGAGGCTTATACACTGGATATAGAGTCTCAGGTCACAATCCTTTCTGTTCAACCCTCTGCTGGCTAATACTCCATTGTCTTCTCAAATTTAGTGTTGTAGAGGAGAAATTTGACCTTTTGTCTTACCTTATAGATACTAATAGGTATTTTCTTCCCAAAATTATCATAAAACACATCAAAGTGTGAGTTTACTAGCCACTCAGTGAATCCTTTTGTTCTGAATATTTACATCTTGTACCAGCTGATGGAAGTTGTCTTCTATTATATTTTTTAGTATTTCTTCTCTTTTATCTGTTCTTTCTTCTTGTTCTAGAATTGCTACGATACATATTTTGGATTTCTGGTCGCTCCCATCAAAGTCAACCTCTTTTGTTCTCATAAACACCCTGTCAGGGGAGAACATTTATAGCTATCAATTTCTACAATCGTTTGTAGTGTGCTGCCTCCATTATAGTGTTTATTTCAGCACTCATATTTTTCATCTCTATGATACCTTTCTTGGGCTCCATTTTTTGCACAATGCTTTATTCATGTCTGCTCTAGCTTTTAGATTCATACTCCTCCTTAATCTTGATAAGAAAGTTTATTTTAAATTTCCTACAGTTTTATTGCTTCAGTAACAAGAGAAAATTTGATTGCTAAGATTTGTCCTCTTGTACTTCTCTCTTTTTCAGTAGTTTTTCACATGTGACTACTTTTGTGAGTTCAGATGAGTCTTCAATTTGTTTAGAGCTCTATTCCAACATTTCAACACAAATAAATGGTGAAGAAATAGGTCTGAATTAGCTATAGCTTTACTTAGGTTTGGAAGTCAACAGAAAATATTGAGCAAACTATAGCAGTAGTTACAGCAGGGAGCTTCACTTCTGTGCATGTATGTTTTGTCTCCATCTTAGTTATGGCAGCCAGAGAATTCCAGGTTTGCCACAAGTCTAAGGCTGCCCTCATAAAGAGTCAGTCACAACAGGGCCCTATATTCCTCAGCTTGTCTATTCACATCAAATGCAATAATAGTCGGGGCTCCGTGGCTCAGCCTGTAATCCCAGCACTACGGGAGGCCAAGGTGGGTGGATTGCCTGAGACCGTAGGTTTGAGACCAGCCCCGGGCAACTTGGCAAGGCCTCATCTCTACAATAAATCAAAAATTAGCCGGGCGTGATAGTGCAAGCTTGTAGTTCCGGCTACTTGGAAGGCTGAGGTGGAGGGATCACCAGAGCCCAACAGGTTGACACTGAGGTGGCCATGAGTGTGCCACTGTACTACAGCCTGGGTAACAGAGTGAGACTCCAACTCAAAAAAGAAAATAAAGCAATAATAGCAACAATAGTAGCTAGCATATTTTAGTGCTTAAAAAATGCAAGGTAGTGTTCTGAACTACCTAAGTGTAAATTGGATATCAACATTGCAAAAACACTTCTATTATCTGTAGTCTTCTCTTCTAGGTTGTTTCCCAGAGAAATAACTGAGATTGAGATGTGGTCCCTCCATCCTCAGCCAACCAATAATAGCTAGAGTTACCATATAACTCATCATTTAAATTGAGACACTTGTGAAAGCAAAAATGGAGATTAGTAACTACAAAACAACAAAGGTAAACTAGAATATTTGGGCACCATAATCATAGCACACCCTCATCCCCAGCTATTGTTCCTCTGAGTTAAAATCAGTGTGTGTGCTCAAACTGCCTTCTTAACCAGAAGGTCTTCAACCAACATTTTGAAGTTCTTCAACCCACATTTGACTGCCTGATAAGATACATGTTTACCATTATTGGATTATTTTCTTACTGGTGGATAATCAGGCTGCTTCCAACTTTCATCTATTAGTTATAATGCTAGAACGAACATCTTTATACATAAAACTGTATCCTTAATTTAGATTTTTCCTTTGGACTAGGTTCCAGAGTTGAAATTTTTTAGTAAGCACTTCTTTTCTTCCTCTTTCTCTTTCTTTTTCTTTCCTTTGCCTTTCCTCTCCCTTTTCTAAAAGTCATTGTAAAATCGGGTTATCATGCTAGTTTACTCATTAATTAATAAGTGAAATAAAATATTTGACACACGTTCATGAGGCGAACCTTTTCTTGACTTCCGGAAGTGATTCCTAGACAGCAATAGAACATTAACTTTTCTATTCCAATATTTCTCCAGGTTCTCTCTCTCTCTCTTTCTCTCTCTCCCCCCTCCCCACTCACCCCACATGAATTTTGTGTTTTGCTGTTGTTTCTGGTTCATACTGAAGGATAAGTAATGGTGCCAGCAATTATTAGTGGAATTTGATTTTATGTTCTGACTGTTTGGTAATGTAGATAAATAAATTAATGAACCATAGAGATCTGTTTTCTATTGGGTGAAAGGTTAGAGAATTCGGGTTGCTACTTTTGTTTGTCTATTTTGAGCTCAAATATACTGAGAATTTTACACTCACCAGAAAAGCAGATGGCTCTATGATATCTGGAACTATGAGTGTTTGTGTTGCTGTCTTTATTCTTAACCTGTGAATAAAGTTGTAGGACTGAAGCTATGAATTCTCTATATGTGCATGTATTTGTGTGACTATAATTCAGAAAGTTCTTCACCTCTCACAATATGAATGTGAAATGCTTATTTATCTCTGGAAGCATTAATAATTAGCATATAAGATCTTTTAGATTAAAAAGAACTCTGTACATGAAATATTCTGATAATTCCCAGAAAACAAGAAATTTAAACACCAAATACATTAATTATGTTAGGCATAAAAGCTATGGCATGTGGCCAAGCACAATAGGTGGTGTGGAGGTCCCTAGAAGCCAAGAGAAGGACAATAAGGGTATCCTGGGGGAAAGGAAGGTGGTGGCAGTGACTAGAGATTGGTTATATACAAGTGGATTGATCAATAAATAAATATACTAACAATAATGGGAGCCAGGTTTCTCACTTCCAGAGAAGGGGATTACTGAAAGGAAAGAAGCTACAATAAGCCATGTGGTGTTGGATTCAAATGGAAAGTATCAGTTTATACTCATGTTTTGCTATAAAGAGACGAATACCTTTGTGCATATCTCCATGTATAGAGATCGAGGCAGAAATAAATTCATTCCTTTGCTCTGTCTATTGAGAAGGCAATGAGTACATCTAATTCTCAGATTCCATTTTCTAATTATCAGTCTCCACTAAAAGGAAATAAGGCTTCTTAAACAAATAGAAGGTTCCAGTGCTGGAGCAGGAAAATTACAAAATGAGCCTGAAACATCTTGTACCAGAAAAAGAAAAGGTGCGGTCATTGTTTTGTTAAGCACTGGTCAGGCCATGTGTTCTTTGAGCTATGGCTGCCATGTTTTTTTAAGCTTTGGCCCCTTCCCCTATCTTGGGGAGGTGACTCTCCTTTCTCAATCTCTCTCTCTCTCTCTCTCTCTCTCTCTGTCTGTCTCTTTCTCTCTCTGTCTCTCTCTCTCTCCCTCCTTCCCACCATCCCTCTCTCCCTTTCTCTCTGTCTTTTTCTCTCTCCCTCTCTCTCTCCCTTACTTTATAAATAAACTATATTTTCCAATCTAAAAAAAAGAAAAACAAAAAATGCTCAAAGAATGATGGGAGTATGTCAAACCAAAACACAAAAACCAACTTGAGGGAGGCTCCTACTGGTCAAATCTGAGACATTTTAAGTAACAAAATAAACAATGAGGTAACAGAGTAAAAACCATAGAATAAAAGTATTCTTGCTAATTGAAATAAATAAATGAATGATTGGAAGTTTGCTGAAGTGCAGGATATTTATAGTATCTCAAAGTAACTCCTTATATAATAGCTATTAACCACAAAGGGAGAAAGAATAACTTTGGAGAAATCTGATGGTGACCACCTCAATGAAATGACTAGTTAGCATAACCAGTAATGGAGACGGGTACAGTGGCTCAGCCTGTAATCCCAGCCACCCTTAAATGGTATAGGGAAACTTCTTTGTACTCCTGCTACAATTTTTGGAAGTTTGGTATTGTTTCCCAAAAAAATTATTACATGGTACAAAGGTATAGACATTTGAATGATTCTCCATACAAGCTGCTAAGTTGCTTTCCAAAAGGGCTGTCCCTAGCTCTGTAATTATGCACTTCCATTTTTTCCGATTAAGTTTTTGTCATGTAAGCCAGGCACCAACTGTATTCAAAGACCTTATTTTCAGTTCTACCTGTCACACTTTATAATAGAAGTGCTGATTTTCACGAACTCACTTATTATCTCGAAGTGGGAGTAATCACTCATTGTATCATTAGCTGATAATGACTAGATGAGTTGATTGAGCTATAAATGACTATGGTTAGAGATTGCAGCTCTAGCTGATTAGATAAATATGCCGCATATTTCATTTTGATCATATCAATTTCACTATCATTCCCCTGAAATGTTCTCTTTCAACCTAAAGTTCTCATTAAGGCATGGTAATTTCTCTGAAATATGACTCTATGCATGACTTCTATCAGCCAAAACCAATAGTTACAGAAAAAGAAGGATATTTTACATTTTAGCAACTGCCTAGTTATATGATTTTATGCAACTCTCAAAATTTGAAAATCCTTTGTGAGGAAGTGAACAATATCTTTATTACACTTGGAGTCATACGCATGTGTATTAGGGTCAGAGAAATTAGTGCATTGACTCTTTTGTCTAGTTTAAGAACTTTGGTGAAAAGATGAGGGGATTTTTCCCCCAGTAAATCCTAAAAAATGATGCCCCTTGGCACCAGGTGTCAGGCATTATTTAGACTTTCTAGCCCAGTGCTTTGCAAACTTTAAAGTACATGTGAATCATCAGGGGATCTTGTTAAAAATGCAGATTTAATTCAGTTGGTCTGGGTGGGGCCTGAGAGGCTGCACTTCTAACAAGCTCCCAGGTGATGCTGATACCGATTTTGCTGGTGCTCAAACCACACTCAAAGCAAAAGCAAGGGGCTAGCAAATGACTTGCTTTTGCCGTTTGGTCAAGAACAGAACACAGAGGCTGTCTGTGAGAAGCTTAGCAGACTGGTGAATCGGGAGGCCTGGCTCCTGGACCATTCACCTGCTCTACAGCAGAGTTAATCCAGTATCCTGCTGTGTGGAACTTGACAATGACCCTGCAGGGAACAATTTCATTGGGCCAGAATTGTGTGTTTAAAAAAACAACCAAACTTTTGAGTACCTTATTCACGTAGTGCTGTAATCTCTCTTTATGCATCATATGTAATGTGAACACATATCTTTTTTTTGGAATTGGAATCTCACTCCGTCACCCAGGCTGGAGTGCAGTGGCACACCCACGGTCACCCCAGCGTCAACTTGCTGGACACCGGCAATCCTTCAGCCTCAGTCTTCCAAGTAGCTGGAAATACAGGTGGCTAATTTTTGGCTTATTGTAGAGACGAGGTCTTGCCAAGTTGCCCGGGCTGGTCTCGAACCCGTGAGCTCAGGCAATCCACTCGCCTCAACCTCCCAAAGTGCTGGGATTACAGATTGAGCCACCGAGCCCAACCTACACACATCTTTCTAAAATTTTTTTCTAAAAGTCCTTGTATATCCCTGGAAAAGATGAATCATCCTGTTCCATGGAAAGAAAAGAGAAAGGGAAGGTGAGGACCCACGAAGGCCTCATGAACTGCCTTGGGCATCTCTAGATACCTCTAGGTCAGTAGGAATCTGGTCTGGTCTGGGGAGTTGCAAACTGACCCGAGGTTTAAGTTGAAGTGTATTCCATTATTATTTCTGCTGGGATAAGGAAAGAAGTTTTGTTTTTTATTTTTTACTTTTTTTATTTTAAAGTTGTGGGATAAAATTCAAGGTTAGGTATGCAAATGGTCATTATGTAGGTAATGTTTGGGCCTCTCTTTGATCTCCACTTCACCTGGCTTGAGATCAGGTACCCTTATTGATGAGATGTGCCTCCTCTCCTGCCCCTGGCAGTTTCCCATACTGCCAATCCCTTTCTGGCAGTATTATGATAATCATTCAGGGTCCGCTTATGAGTAAGAACATGTGGTACTCAGTTCTTTGCTTCTGTAATAGATCACTCAGTATTATAGACTCTAAGTCCATCCAAGTTGCTATGAAGTCCATAATTCTGTCCTTGTTTATGGCTGTGTAATATTCCATTGTGTATATGTGCCACGTTTTTTTTTCTCCAGTCCTGTTTCGATGGGCAGCATGGTTGGTTTCATGTTTTTGCTATTGTGAGTAATGTTGCAGTAAACATGCATGTGCAGGTATACTTTTCATACAGTGATTTGAGTTCCTCCGGGTATATTCCCAGGATTCTTTTCTAAGTAGCTGGATATTGTGAGGCTTTTCTATGAGTAGCTTAGATTCTGAATTTTTAGAGATGAATTTTTCTCTGTGGTCAACAGATCCATTAACATTTGAAAAGTGTAATAAGTCAGCACTTTCTTTCTGCCTCAAGTAGTCTCTTAACCTTGGGAAACTGTAATACTGTCCCCATTATATTGATCTGGAAATTGAGGTTCCAGGAAGTTAACTAACTTACTCAAGGTCACACACCTAGTAAGTGCTAGAGGTGGGATTTGAACTCTATCAGCAAGATTTCACAGCTCAATAGCCTTCCATTATGACAGGTTTCTTTACTGGAAATGTTTGTAAAAGAAAAATATGCTTTAGAAATAATAGTTTAAATTGGTGGGAGATTAGTAATATGCTAAAATTTTGTAGCTTGCCCAAAATTATTCAACTATTAACTGATAGGGAATTCAAACCCAAGTCTTATTGACTACAATGGCTTTGCATAACACCTACCTTCTCTAATGATCCAAGAATCATGCTACTACCAGCAATAACAGGACTATCACATCACTTTTGTACAGCACCTTAAAGTTCTCAGAGTAGTTATTTTGGCCCCATGGTATTCCTGGAAGGCAGGCAGGCGGGGCCAGCTTTCCATGCAGTTCACAAGTTAAGAAACCAAGACTGTAAAGGGCTCACAACCAAGAAGAGGCAGCCCTAATATCTAGATTTTGGGTAACAAATTCCATGAGTCCACAGCCTTCACTGTCATCAAAATACCCCAGTGTCTTTCTGGAGTATTTTTAAATGGACATATCCCCAGCAGTGCCCAGAGAGATTTATCTTCCTTTCAAAGCAGTTATTTGGAAGTTAACCAAGGCCTTGATCTGTTTTTAGATTTCTAAAATAATGACAGCTGCTGAAAAGGAATTTATTGGATAAGTATAATGCATAAAATTGAAAATGACATGAGCCCTGCCTTCAAGGAGCTTACAAATCAGTATACATGCAAAGGTAGAGGCATAAATGACTTGCCCAAGATGAAAAATTCATTCGAGTCTCTATGTACAGAAGTACAAACTGAGGCAATTATTTAAGAAGTAAGGAACACAAATACCCCTTCTGGAAAGAGGAGAGCCTACTTTATAATTTCCATAAGGGACAGTTACTATTCTTAGTATCCTTCGTTTGGTCCTTCAGTTCACTTTTCTGAACCCAAATAAATCTGCCGGAAGTCCTTTGGCATCTTATCCTTGACATGCAATCACTATTAGCCCTACTCTGCATAATTCTCCAGTGGCTCTGTTTGACTGCTACACTCTCGCTGTAAAAACAAAAAACAAACCTCTTTCCCAAACACGCGGAATTCTCATTCTGCTCCAAGTCTTGGCATGCACTTTTACCTCTGAAACCTGTTCCCTTCAGCCCTTTATGTGGACAACATCCATTCATCCTTTGGGGCTCGGCTTAGCTTCATGCCCATCTGGAACTTTTTCTAATTCTGCAAGTCTGGAATAAAGCCTGTAGTGGTCTGTATCGGTTGGACTATGTTGCAGTAACAAACATCCTTCATATCCTCATGTCTTCAGAAAATATAAGGGTTTGTCTCTCATTCACACTATGTGTCCATTGCAGATGAACTGGGGGCTGTGCTTCATGTCACCTTTCCTCAGGGTCCCTAGCCAGTGAAGACCCCACCATCTGGAGTATTCACAGTCACTATGAAGGAGAGGGCTTTTCATCTAGGTGTGATCTGGTGTTACTTCCACTCATATTTCATTAGACAAAATAAGTCATGCCTCACTTTAAAGAGGTGAAGAAGTGTAATCTTGCCATGTGCCAAAAAGAAGAAATAGAATCTCAGCGAAGACCACTAAGAACAAGCATAGAACTCTTTCTGCTTGCTCTCAGAATTCCAGAACTTACCACAACTGCAATCCTTCTTACGCTGTTAGTCAGTACACCTCCCCACTAGACCCCAAGCTTCCTAAGGGCAGCACTCAACCTCACGGGCGTATCAAACACCTGCCACAGCATGTGACACATGCCCACACTCAGTGAGAAACCTGAGTGAAGAAAATTATGTTCTTTTTTTTTTAAAAAAATGCGGGTTTATATCTTTAAATGTATGATTTCAAAACAGTTGCAATTCAAAATGCTATTTGTGTCTTGTGTTCCTTAGGAAAGATATACATATAGCCTTGAGCTACAATTCTGACTTTGCTTGTGAATGCAAATATTTTAACAAGTATAACACACAGAAGCTTGAACTATCAATTATTCCTAGCAGCATATGTAAAATATCTTGTTTATCCCAGAGATCTTAAATTAGACTGAAGAAAAAAACTCTACCTTTAAAAATACATTTCGGATTTGGCATATGTCCTCAACTTGTCTTGCAAATTAATCGAAGTTAGAGCTGTTTAATATTTAAGGGGAAAAATAATATTTATTTAGTTTTCTTAGTTATGAGTGGACTTTGATGGCTAAACATGAAAAGTAAATGCAAAAGATGAATTATCTATCATAAGCTTCTATGTTTATAATTAGGTATTAATTTTTCTGCATACTTCAGGGCTTTACAAGATATCAGTTGAATTTCTACCCAAACAAATTAGTTTAGAAAATAACTCGCCAATTCACTGTTGAATTCAGTCAGGATAGTAATTCTTTGAAAACATCCAGCTATGAGCAAGTAGCTTGAATAAATTATATGGCATGTTTCCAACAAGCCAATGTGTATAAATATAACCATAAGTTACTTTTAAAGGCCAGGCTCAGTGGCTCAGCCTGTAATCCCAGCACTTTGGGAGGCCAAGGCGAGTGGATTGCCTGAGCCTGCAGGTTCGAGACCAGTCCCGGTAACTTGGCAAGACCTCATCTTTACACTAAAATAAAAAATTTACCGCACGTAGTAGCACGCGCCTCTACTTCCAGCTACTTGGAAGACTGAGATGGAAGGATCACCAAAACCCGGCAGATCCACGCTGGGGTGGCCGTGAGTGTGCCATTGCACTCTAGTCTGGGCGACAGAATGAGACTCCAACTCAAAAAAAAAAAAGTTGAGGAAAAACACAACATATAAATTTATAATAAAAATTACAGTCCACTGAAATGTCACTTTTCTTAAGTACAAATTTGTTTTCAGAGGAACCATGTCATTTTTTAAGTGCACAGATTGGATTTAGCAATTATAGTCTTAGCATGAAGACTATACTTACCAATTTTAACTTATTTTGAAAGCTTTTTATTGGATTGGCCCTAAGGAAAATCTATGGGATGTCTTATATTTGTATGATGCTTTCATATCTTTATAATATTTTTATTTTGATCATCATGATCATTATTCTCTGTGGTAGATAAGTCAGATACTTCCAGCCCCATCTAACTTGGCTATCTTACTACTGCTATATAGTTTCCTTCTTCTCAATCCACTTTCCAGTAGTTATATTTTAATAGGGAGATTTTCATAAATGCTCTCAGCAACTGATACGGAGTCAACTCTGCTCTGATTAAAGTTTGGGCAAGAAAATTCATCTTCTCCAACAAAAGCATCTACCTATGAAATTTTTCTCCTTTTTCTGATGACAAAACCCCAAATTGATAACTTATGGAATGAATCTGGATGCCTACTTAAGAGAAATAGGAGTTCCAATGAACAGATGTTTAAGATTATGCCATCTTGTTTTTACATTTAAAAACAGTTATGTGGTTTGTTTGATGCAGTTAAAGAGTAACCGAATTGGAATTTATTCTTTAAAACCCCTGGTATATAAAATAGATAATATCAGCTCTCCCTACAAATCTATAGCATTGTTTGAACTAAGTAAAATAGTAATAGATGAAGTTGATTGTGCAATTCAATCTCCCAACCATTCAATCACCTTTCAATTTCTCAACAAATATTTACTGAGAATCTACTATATGCCAGGCCCTATGTAGTTAGTATTAAAATGATAAGCAAAAACCAAACTTAAGCCAGGCACCGTGGCTCATGACTGTAATCCCAGCACTTCGGGAGGCTGAGGAAGGAGGATTGCTTGATCCCAGGAGTTCAAGACCAGCCTGGGCAACATAGAGAGACTCAGTTTCTATAAAAACAAACAAACCAACAAAAACCAAGCCTAGAATAAAGGAGCAGATATACGTTAATTAAATAATCATGGCAAAGAATGCATAGTGACAAACTGAGACAAGCATTTTGAAGGCTATGGTTTGGATATGGTTTGCTTGTTCTGTCCAAAACGCATGTCAAAATTTGCTCCCCAATGTGGGGGTGTTGGAAAGTGGGGCCCAGTGGGAGGTGAATCTCTCATAAAAGGCTTGGAGCCATTTTCTTGGTAGAGAATGAGTCTTTGCTCTGGCTACGGGGTTAGTTCCTGTGAGGATAGATTAGCTCCCGTGAGAGTGGGTTGTTATAAAGCCAGGACAGCCTTCGGGTTTGCCTCTTCAGACATGTCCACTTCCCATTTGACCCTCCTATGTCACTATTTTGGGACAAAGCACAAAAGCCCTCACCAGAAGCTGAGCAGATGCTGGCACCACGCTTCTTGTACTTCCCAGTCAGCAGAATCATGAGCTAAGTAAGCTTCTCTTCTTACAAATTACCCAGCCTCAGAGATTCTGTTAGAGCAACACAAAATGAGCTAAGACAGGCAGTAGTCATTCTTTCAAAGTGGATAATACCAAAGGAACTTAACTTAGAGTAGGAAAGAAGAGGAGGTCAGGAAATCCTTGCCTGAGAAGATGACTCCTAATCTTTGAGATCTGACAGATGAAAAGGTAAGGATTAGACCCTGGGAACAAGTGAGAAAGAATAGAGAGTTGAAATACACAGAACAAGTTGGGGTTGGGGACGCTGGAAAGGCTGGCAGAGTTTAAAGCCTACCCAAATTATTTGGGGCTGGCAGGGTTCCAAAATGTGTTGCTGTGGTTTGAATGTTTGTTACCTCCAAACTCAAGTTGAAACTTAATCGCCAAAATAGCAGTATTAAGAGGTGGAGTTTTGAAGAGGTGATTGGATCAGGACTCTGTCCTCGTGAATGGATTAACCCATTAGCGCACCAGTCCCCAACTTTCTGCCATCAGGGACCCGTTTTGTGGAAAACAATTTTTCCACGGACTGAGGTATGAGAGGATGGTTTGGGGATTATTCAAGCACATAACATTTATTGTGCACTTTATTTCTATTATTATTACATTGTAATATATAGTGAAATAATTACACAACTCACCATTAAAAAAAGAGGGTGGACAGAAGTGGTAAATAAAATCATAGGCAGACCATGTGCTGACTGAAACTAGAGTCGGATTCTGACTTAAAGTCTGTCACCAGAGGCAGCTGTACAACTGAAGTACATCAACTCACTTGCAACTCACAGAGTGTTTAAATGAATCTTCAAGCAATTGATTTATTACGGTCTCTGTGTAGTCAAACCTCACTGTTCATAGTCATCTGTATTTGTAGTCACTCCCCAGCACTAGCATCACCACCCCAGCTCCCCTTCAGGTCCCCCTCAGGCATTAGATTTTCATAAGGAGCACACAACCAAGATCCCTCCCATGTGCAGTTCACAACTGGGTTTGCATTCCTATGAGAATCTCATGCCCCCACCGATGTGACAGAAAATGGAGCTCAGGTGGTAAGGCCAGTGATGGGTCAGGGCCGTAAACACAGATGAAGCTTTGCTCACTCCCCCGCTGCTCACCTACTGCTGTGTGGCCCAGTTCCTCACTGGCCACAGGCTGGTACCACCCATGACTCGGGGACTGGGACCCCTACATTAGTGGATTAATGGGTTAGTGGGTTATCACAAAAGCGGGTCTCTTATAAAAGTCAGTTTGGCTGTTACATATGCATGTCTCTCACCCTGTAATGCCTTCCACCGTGTTATGATACAGCACAAGGCCCTCACCTGAAGCCAGCCTGATGTGGCCACTTGATCCTGGGCTTCCCAGCCTCCAGAACTGTAAGAAATACATTTCTGTTCTTTATAAATTACTCAGTCAGTCGTGGGTATTCTGTTATAGCAACAAAACCAGACTAAGAGACATGCTAAGATTTTGATCTTTATCACCAGGGCAATAGAGAGCCACTGACGACACAGTTTAAACAAGGGGTGAACATAACCAGATTCATGTTTAGTAGAAAATGACTCTACCTTTATTGTGAAGAATGAATTTTAAAGAACCCAAAGTAGATACAGGGAATGTAATGGGAAGCCTGGAGAAGTGACTTAGATTTAGTGCACCAGCTGTGGCAAGGGTGAAAAGTGACAAACTTGAGGGATATTTAGATAAAACCAGGAGGACTTGGTGATGGTTTAGTTACAGAATGCGAGGAATGGAAAGGGATTGAGGATGAGCTGTGCTCTCTGCTTAAAGAATATTTAGCTCTGCAGCTAGTTGAAAAACACAAAAGGACCAGGTTAGAGTTTGGGTCTTGCACATGCTAAATCTGAGGTGCCTTTGAAACAACCAAGTAGAGAAGTTGAGTAGGTACCTATATAGGTCTGGAGCTCAGAGGAAGGCCTGGGCTGGAGATTTAAATTTGGAAGTCACTAGTAATTCAAGCAGTAGAGACATGTTGAATGAGATAGGGGAGAAGAGAAGTAGGAGAGGACCAGAAGGAACTTTTCTGTGTGAAGACTGAACAGAGGTAAATAAAAAACCTGAATATGAGACTTGAATGGAAAGTGAGGAGGAAAACTGTGTGGCATTTCAGAATCAAGATGGGAAAGTGTTTTAGGAAAGAGGAAATGGTCATTAGTGTCCATTTCCACTGAGAGATCAAGGGAATTGAGACTGAGACACGCACATTGGATTTAACAACAGAGCAAGTGATGGCAGAGATTTAAGCATGTTTAAATATCAGTGGAAAGCTTCTGCCTGGCTGGGAGGGGGCAGATACACACAAGAGAAGAGGTGACATTCATCAGACTCTCTCCAACGCCATCCCAACGGCCTAACCACTTTGTGTTATTCTGCACGATGTTAGATAGCCCAGAGAATCTCCCTAAACCACATCTTAAATAAAGTGGGGGCAGTGATACATCTTATATAAAATGGGAATGGTAACACATCACACAGGATTGTTAGGAAGATTAAAATAAGACAGTAGGTGAACAGAGACTCTAAACTATAAAGCTGAATTAAGATGTGGCAATTATTATTTCTCTTCAACTCCAGATTCAGCCAAAGTTTACCTTTCTTTATGGCCTCTTCCTTCAGATCCCTGTCAGGTAGATAACATAGCCTGTTATGTGCGGCTAATCATGACTTCCTGTATTACTCGTCCTAGAATGTCAGAGTGGGGGTGCTCCTATAGCCTCGATGATAATATATTTTTAAAAGAGGGTCTCTCAAACCTTCACTGCAGGCAGGCTGGCTGAGCAGAAGGCAGAGGTTACCCTGAGCAAGGATCTTTTTCTATGGCATACCTAAAATCATGTCCAGCAGGCAACTGCCTTCTCCACCCATCAGGAAGCTTTAATGATTTGGTAACATAAAGAATGTCACTTTCGCTCCTCCTTTCCAAATCAACTCACCCAGCCTTTCAGAAGGTTTTGTTTTGGTTTTGAACCAAAGGAGATATCTAGAAAAGTAAGGCAAGAATGCCATCTTGGGGTTTTTGCTGACAGCACAGTCTACCTTAGTTGCAGTTGGGAAAAGAAATGTGTTCCCAGAGGCTGCTCAATATCACAATAGCAATGGGCTTAGATCCCTAGGGGTTTTTTCTGGTTGACTAAGTTTAACTATTGAAATACTCCAACTAAGCAAATTAAAAGTTTAAAGTCAAACTAATTCACCACATTTGGGGTCTGGTCTTCCAACATATGGAGCTTCTAGGTAGATTACTCTCAAATTTTGTCTACTCATCGATGGTCTTATCTATTTGTGATCTGCTTGACAACATAACTCAGAGTTTGGGAACAACATTTGATTATTTCCTTTTCTGCTTATCCCATATAGATAAAAAGAAAATGGTCAATGGGAGGCCTAAACTTCACCTGTACAATGACTACTTATCTACCTAAGCCTGAATTGTATCCCACATCTTTTAAATAAATAAATAAGAGAAGAAACGGAATTGCTCATTGATTTATTTTATTTGGGGAGGCATGGAGCTTATGGCTTATAGGACCAGCTCCCAAGGTTTAACAGGTGTGCCTATCAACTTTTTCTTTCCCCCTCACTCTCATTTCCATGGCTCATGGGAAATGCAGTCAAGGAAAGTACTGATTGCCTGTTCGTTTGTCTTCCCTCCTATGATAGTTCTTTAAAAGCAAAGGAAGAGAGAAATTATGAGAGTTTTTTAAAAATCTAAATGTGGAAAGGAGAATGTATATGAGAAATGAGGGAATGAGAAGATTCAAATATGACTCTTTCAATGCATGTTCAAAGTCTCCCCTTAAACTATCAGAGGTGGGCTGGGGCTGAGTTTGAGTGTGGGTACTGTGTGAGCTGTGTGACAGTAGGTAAGCAACAACTTCTCTGTGTTCCACAATCCTCATCTGTAAAATAAGACGAATAACAGAACCTCCTTCATGAGTTTATTTTCAGGGTTAAATGAATAATGAATGTGAGGTGCCAGGCAAATAGCGACCACTCTATGAAAGTGTAAATCCCAAATACCAAAATGCCAGTCATTCCTGTTAGCAACCTGGGTCTCCTCTCGAGCACTAGCCACTCTCAGGTTCACAAATGGTGTTCCCAAACTTTGAGTCATGTTGTCAAACAGATCATAAATAGATAAGACCATCGATGAGTAGGCAAAATTTGAGAGTACTCCAGCTAGAAGCTCAATATGTTGAAAGACCAGATCCCAAATGGTGAATTAGTCTAACTTTAAATTTTCAATTCGCTAGTTCTATACACCATAAACTCCATGCCTCCCCAAATAAAATAAACCAATGAGCAATTCTGTTACCATTTTCTTTTCTTATTTGATTTTAAATGCTGCCATGGAGGTAGCACCCTTATCAGCATTTATGTGTGTTCCTCCTGGTTGGGGAAAGAATGACCACACATAAATAGGAAGTGTTGAGATATGCTAAATACCTGTTAAACAAGAAATGCTAGGTTGACTTGTGAAAATCAATATCGGATAAGCGAACTAAGCAGGAGGTAGGCATAAAGACTAAAAATTTAGAATTCTTTGGAGAAACAGGGGAAGCTGGCTAAAGCAACTTCAAGAGTTTACTGATTATGAGAAGAAAATCAGTGTGGAAGAACCAACAAAAGTAGTCACTGATAGGAACGTATCCAGGCAGAGATAAAGTCCTAGGAAAAAACCTAGGAAAAACTCAGGGTTTCATGACATGTAGTATCAGGGGAGCTACGTGAATTGAAGCCCATCTTGGCATGGAACAAAGAGACCCTCCTTTCCTAGCAATCAGGGGAGCTGAGAAACTCAAAGGAAGAGAAAAGAGAGATCACAAGTCTGAGTGCTCAGTCCTTGGAGGAAGAACCTCTGAATCCACAGATGATGGAACAGAAATGTAACCTTAGGGCTCAAATCAGAAAATGTTCTTTGTAGACTTTTGGTTTGGAGTCATATTGATTTCGATTTTTTTCTTGAAAATATAAGCTTCACAATAGGTAAAGATGGATTTCACTCACTAGCTTGACTTTCATTAAAAAATTAAAAATCATATATTAATTTATAAAAAGCAAAAGTCATCCAAATGCTTAAACAGGTACTTGATTACTATTGGTGGGCACATGAACTGCCAGGATGCTATGGAAGAGCAATGTGTCCATGGCTATCAAACTTACAAGTGCAGATGCCTTTTCTTTTTGAAAGAAGGATTTATTGAGAGGACAAAGACGCTCCAGAGTAGGAGGGGACCCGAGGGGGTTCCCCCAGATGCCCATAATGCAGTATTTTCTCTTTTTAAAAAGTGTGCATTCCAGGTACTATTGCACATGTGAATGTGACATTTGTACAGGACTGCTCATCACAAGGTATATACAATGGAATACTCCACAGCACAAAACGAATGATGAATTTATTTATGTATGAGGTTGGAAAGGTCTCAAAGATGTGTTGAGAGAAAACAGCAAGACCCACAACTCATGCAGCACATACTTTTTTAAAATAGACAAACGAAAAACAGGAAGAAAATATGTATGTGTGTTGACTTGAATATGTGTAAAAATTCTGTGGAATAACAAATAAGAAACTGATAACTGGCTATCCTTTGAAGAGAATGTGAACTGGAGAAAATGGGCAAGAGAGAGAAGTTTCAGTTATGTGAATATATCCCATAGTCAAAGAATTAAGCTACAAAAAAGTCATATTTTATAAAAATCTTAATAAAATCCCAAACCAGCAACTTGGTATCAAATAACAGCATGTAGAAAGGTAACCCCAAAAGAAATTATAAAGAAGGAATTCAAAAAACTCAAAGGCTCATATCATATCTGTTGAGCTAAAAAGGACTCTAGAAAACCTATTTTCCAATTTCTTAAATCATATTACATTATCAAATGAATATAGGCTTCAATGCTGGTTCACATCTTTGTGACTCAGAGTCCATGATGATGATTTATAAACAGCAATGCTAGTACATTTTCAGTCAAGATTATCTGATAAAGGTGCCTCTGAAAAGCTTTACAAATATCAAATACTCCATGAATATGCAATAACCAAGCACCTGTCTTTCTCTTTCTCCATATTCATGGAATAGATACATAGACTTTCATGGTGACGTGGATCATAAGACCTGATGGAGCTCACATTTGTTTTGATCAATACTGTATTTCAATCACCATGACCATCATCTTAGCACGAACTTTCCCCCAAACACAACCCAAGACAAAGGCTATATTTGAGGAATTATTTGGGACTGTGAAGCCAGTGGGTGTGAGTGAGGATTATACAGGGAAAGAGGGAGAGCCAGTGCCAGGTTGCAAGATCAGTCTGACTGCGGCGGCCATAACAGATGGGTCCCATGGGACCTTCAGAGAAGCCTTACGGTACGCCTCTCAGGCCCATGTGCTCAAAGGAGGAAAGGGGACTCCACCCCCACTGATCAAGGGTGTCTTGTGGAGCACAAACTCCCCCTCCCTTCTGGGTCGCACAGGCCTCAATGCCAAGTGAATTCCTCTGGGTATCCCATGAAGAACACAGCTCAGACAAGTCGAGGCAGAAGAAAAGAGGCCTGTGACACAGGCCTGAGGTGAGGCCCTGTCCGGCCGCATCTGCAGCGTTGGCTGAAGTCTGCAGGGAACTGGGCGCCGCAGCTGTGGCTGGCACTAGAGGCAAGTCTGAGAACCTGAAGTGGTGCACAAGAGGTGTTCAAGACATGGTTCATGTCACACAGTAAGGGCTCGATAAATATTTGTTCAGTGACCCTCAGTGACCAGATCACAGAATCAGAGAGTTGGAGGAGGCCTTGGTAGCCAGCTCCTCCAACCTCCCACCTGGTATAGGTTTTCCTTCTGAAGGAGCCTGGAGATGCTTCCACACGTCCCCCAAGGGGGGCCAAACTGCTACTTGTGAGGAGTCCCTTCCGTGTTTAAGTAGCTCTACGTACTAGGATGCTTTCCTCACACGGAGAGAGATCTGCCCTGCTGCAGCTCCTACCCTCAGTTCCACTCAGCCCCCAACAGCACGATGGGGCCCGGCCAGCTCTGGCGCAGTGCGGTTCTGATTCACATCTCACATTTGCTCATGTTAAATGAACCAGGTGGAGAAATTCCACATGCAGCCAATTTTGGAAAACTTGACAGGATAAAACAAGTTGTAAATAGGCATGAAGCACAGTTTCTGTGTTAGTATTAATACAAACAAAAATATGTTCTTTTTTTTTAACCAAAAAAAGGAAATAAGTCTGTGTTGACACTTGAATAAAAAAGAAAAAACCATGGTCTCTCTTCAAGAGGGTCGAGATAGCTTTTCTCACACTCTGTGCTCTCCGTTGAACGTGGATGGAGGAAAACACTTACTCTGCTGACAGATGTCACTTTAATTCATGGCCACTCACCTTGAGGGAGCCCTTAGTGCATTGATTCTCCCATTCTCCTCATCAACTCTTTCCTACATTCTGTCTCTCCTCAAATTTCCAAGACTTTCTCTTCACCCCATGGCCACTCTTAACTGGTGGCCTTGCTTTCTATTTCAATAAAAACGTAAAAGTACTCAGAAAGGTCTACCGTTTGCTGTCGCCATATCCACCAGCCACGTGGCATCTGTGCCCACATTCCCGGGCTTTCTTCCTGTTACTGTCTGTGGTTGTTAAAGAATATGTCTACATACTCTTTGATATTATTTCCTTCACACAGTGGAGCCCACACCCCCTCCCCTTGACTGAGGATTTAATGACTCATCCCTAATGAATAGAATGTGGAGATACTGCAGGTGTGTGACTTACAAGGCTTCTGTCTGGTTCTGTCTTGGACCACTTGCTTTGGGGGAAACTGCCATATTTGAGAACATTCAAGCAGCCCTATGGAGGGTTCCATCTGTGAGGAACTGAGGCTTCCTGCTGACAGCCAACTTGAGCTTACCGATCACATGAATGTGCCATCTTGGAAGCAGACCCTCAGCCCTTCCCCATCAAGCCTTCCAATGACTACAGTTTGGGCCAACATCTTGACTACAACCTCATGAGAGACATTGTGCCAGAAGTACCCACCTTACATGCTGCTAAATTCCTGACCAATGGACATTGGGTAGAATAATAATGTGGGGTTTTCTTATTGTTTTAAGCCACTGAATTTTGGGGCAATCTGTACATGGCAAGATAATGAAAACACTATAGATGAACTGTCTGTGATGCTGGCTTACGTGAACCCTTTGTTTGTTCACAAGATTCCATTCTCTCTCACCAACAAAAACATTGTTGAAACAATTGTCCCCATTCACTCCTGCATCACCAATATTTTCCTCTACAGTGCATCATTCCCATCAGCGCACCAGCATACTATACTATCTCCCATCAAAAAAGCAAACAATGCACACCTCTTGATCTCACAACCACCTTCTAGTTACAGTACTATTTCTTTATCCCCCCTTCTAGCAAAATTCCTCAAAAGAAAGACTATACTCTATCTCTGTTATCTTTTCTTTCTAAACTCCTTCAAATCAGACAATCCCCCCCGCCCACTCCACTGAAAAAGTTCTTCTCAGGGTCTTCAAAGATCTCAACACTCAAATCCAAAGTTCCCATTTTGTTTGACCTTTCAGCAGCGTGTGATATTGTCGATCACTCCCTCCTCCATAAAATATTTCACTTTCTTTCTGGGACATCTCTCTCTTTTGGCTCTCCTTCTAGTCTGCTAGTCTTCTTCTAGTCTTCTGATCATTCCTTCTCAGTTTTCTACACTGGTTCCCCCCTTATCTTCCTGTCTCATCATTGCCAAAATGCTCCAGGGCTCAGACTTTGGGTCAGTTTCCTCTCCAAATACCTGTATTTATTATCTCCACCCTCTCTGATGATTGCTTGACCCTATATTGCCTGTCACCCTTGCTTAGGCTCAGGATTCTGGGAACACACAATGCCCACATTAACCAACTTACAACGCACTTAGTCTATACTTCCACCAATCCACATCAAAGCAATTCACTACTAAAAAAAAAGTTATTTGGGTACATTAAGACCAAAGTCAAAGTCAAAGTCAAAGGAGATATGAGAATGCTTTTTATTACTTCTCAACTGTTTGAGTGGATGTTAGTCTTAGTTCAGGTTGCTATAACAGAAATATAGGCTGGGTAGCTTAAACGACAGAAGTTTATTCTTCATAGCTCTGGAAGCTAGGAAGTCCAAGATCAAGTTGCCAACAGACCTGGTATCTGCAGAAGATTTGCTTCCTGGTTTGCAGATGGTCAGCTTTTCATTGTGTCCTCACACGGCAAAGAGCAGACAGAGAGAAAAAGCATACACACTCTTTCTTTTTATAAGAGAGTTAATTCTATGCATTACTTCACTCGTGTGGCCTAATTACCTCCCAAGGGCCCCTCCTTCTAATATCATCACATTGGGGGTTGGAATTTCAAAATACGAATTTTAGTAGGACACAAGCATTCAGTCCATAATAACTACCTTAGGCCAGGATTTTTGTGGAGGGCTATTCTGTGTGTCATGCAGCAACCTTGGCCTCTCCCTACTAGATGCCAGTTAATTGCCCACCCTCACAGTTGTAGTCATCAAAATGTCTCTAGATAGTGCCAAAAATCACTCCCAGTTGAGACCCATTGCCATAGACATATAGGAGGCGTGTGTGTGTGTGTGTGTGTGTGTGTGTGTGTGTGTGAATGTGTGTAGGAAGACACATAGTTTGGGAGATTTATTCAATATTGATTTAGGGAAGAAAATGCTAACACTAAACAAATCTTTCTTAAGCTATGGTGAGTCAGAGTTTATAGTTTATGTGCTTGTGCTGGGTGGGGGAGGGGGTGTCACTGCTACAAAGACAAGTCACTTGGCATGAATTCAAGAAGGCAGCTAGAAATAGGGCACTAATAGACAAAGCTAACAAGATCCCATCAAGATTAGCAAGAAACATAGGCATTCCTGTATTACCTGTATTATTATACATGACACTGTTGTGAAATCATTTCTTCCCATTTCCCTAAAATGCTATGAGCAAATCAAGGGAAAGGACCACCCTTTAGCACAGTTCCCAGAGCCTCATTGATTTGGTGTTCAGTAGTTTTAAATTGGCAGTGACTGTGGGTACCACTCTACCCCATGTCCAAGGCACCTACTCTTCCTTCTATGTACAGTTTCCTGATTTCATGTGGCCCCACTCTTTAAACCCACCTGTTGGCTTTTAATTTAGGAAGATTCTTTACAAAGACCTTTCATTTCCTCTGCTCTTCCATTTGAGAATTAACCCTTCACTTGACCAGGAACTAAGTACGCCTTAAGTCCACCCTAAGGTTGGCTAGACAAGAGAGTTTCATAGCCCTCTGAGGAATCTGGCTGTTAAGAAAGCAACATTCTACAGGGGAAGATACTAGCGGAACTCCCTTCATCCGCTACCACTATTCATAACCCCCTGGTATACAAACCTAATTGCATAACACATAGTTTCTAAAAGAGAACTGGGTGTTGGGGGAGGGGCAGCGGAGAGTTACTGCAGGAGGGAAAAAGGCAGCTAACACATTGTTCCCATAAACCTCCACCAAAAAAAAAAAAAAACTAAAAAATAACAGCATAGAACATTGGGACTAGAAAAAACCATGGAGGGTATATTCCCTAACCCTTCCCTGCGGATGAGAACAACCTCCAATGTCCAGGGAGGAGTGACTCGTCTGTGGTCAAGCAGAATTTTAGCATCACAGGTCTGGCAAGAACACTAGCCTCTTGGCTCTCCATTCAGCGCCATTTCCACCTTGCCGTGCTGTCCCAGTTGGCAGATACAGCATCTTAAAGAGACACCCCTCAACAAGCTCGACACTGTGACAGAGCTCTGTCCCACCTTGGCCACCCCAGCCCACCCCCCAACCTTGACTCAGAGTGCAATGGTTCTTTGCATCCTTGGACAGTTTTTACTTGCCTCTGCATCGATTAAACCTTGATCTCATTTATTATCTCAGGAAATGGTCTCAAGGTCACAGGGCTGGAAATTTAATTATGGTAGCAGTATATTAAGTGGCACTTTTAAAGATGCTGAATTGTAGTAATTAATTTTTTGGATGGTGGTCTCGGAGGAACGGGTTTTCTCCACACTGGCTGTTTGGCATCCATCATGGCCATTGAGCTTGGCAGCTGTCTTTTAGCTTTAAACTGCCTCGTTACTCATCTTTTATGACTAGCCTTTAAAAACACTAGGCACCAATACCCCCTTTTATTGTAATATATGTGTGCGGTGGGAACAGAGCCATACTTCACCTTTGCTATAAAACATGAGCCAAGGGTGCCAGCAGCTACCTAAGCTGGCCTCTAAATTGAGACAACAATTACCCTTCGCTGACACCTAGTGTCAAGGCATGAGATATAGCCAGAGCACTGAATCCATTGGCCTGGAAAACGTATGCTTCCCCCGTGATCAAGCCTGCCTCACCCACCAGGCTGCAGCCCCAGCTGTATGGAAGAAGCAGAGGGATTAACTTGGCACTGACTGTTGACTTTGCCAGGACTCTAGGTTATCAAAGGGGGTACCTGTCTGCCAAGGCCTTAAAGAGCTTGTAATGTTTAATGAAGGGATAGTCATTAAATGTGTTTGGTTCAAATATTAGGCTCAATGAGCCTAGGTCGTACTTAATAGAGAGGTGGGAAAATATGAATTAAATTAGAGAGATTCATTAAAGAAATTGGCCTGGAGCCCGAGTATGACTGGTTGTCAGAGCCGGCGGTAGCTAGCAGCACATCCAGTGAGGGAAACTCAAACTAGTTTTAGGTTTTACATTTCGGAATGCCATGGGAAAATATGCTTAAATACTGATCAGCCTTTGTTTATGAAGAAAGGGGTATCTATAAAAACTAGATATTTCAAATCCCTGTCCTTTGCCTCCAGCAGTGTAAGAGCACAGTATTTATACACTTTCAAAGCACAGACCCCAACTTCTCCCCATGTAGGTAGGGTCTCTCCACCCTCCATTCCAAGGTTTCTCAGCCTGGGCACTGCTGACGTTTTGGACTGGACGATTCTTTGTTCTGTGTATGGGGGAGATGAGGGGTGCTGTCCTGTGCCTTGTAGGATGTTTAGCTGCATCCCTGCCCCCAGCCAGTAGTCCCTTCCCCCAGGTGTGACAACTAAAAATGTCTCCAGACATTGTCAGATATCCTCTAGAAAGCAAAATTGCTCCTGTTGAGAACCACTGGTCTGTTCTATCCTCCGGAGGCAGGTTGAGACCTCGAAACTGATCTGCCAGCCAGGCCATTCATTGACCCAGCACATGTGAGTTGCCCTTCCAGCAGGCCCGATGACCACTTGTGCCTGATTTTGACTTCTACTTTGTTTGCTGGCTTGTATGTGGGGCCTTGGACTGTTTATCTCTAACTCTTGGCTTTGACCACAGTCCTAAGTCCTGACTATGAGTATCGTGATATTTTGGTAATCATATTTTGGAAACACTCAGCCTATAAAAAGGGTCCAGCTTAAGTGTCTCCATCTCAGTTAGTAAACAATCACCATGTGCTTTGCTGAAGACTCTTCAGGAAACAAGGCAATGGAAGCACTGCCATCACAGAATTTCCATCTAGTGGTGAGAGATAGGCAATAAATGTATTTGTAAATAAGCTATTTTCAGATGATGATAAGCGCAATGAAGAAAATAAATCAGATAACTGGATAGCAAGTGCAGAGGAGAGGGTAGGCTACTCTAGCTACGGTCAGTAAAGGTCTCTGAAAGAGTGAAAAGAACTAAAAGGTGAACGATGAGAAAAAGGTGGCCTTGAATCCAGTGTTCCTGCCATTACAACAGGCAGTTTTAAGAAGAAACTTGATAAGATTAAAACATACACAGAGTGAAGTGCCTAAATCTTATGTGCACATCTTGATGAATTTTCCTGCATAAAAATACACACATGCGTACGTAACCACAACTCAGCTCAAGATACACAACATTTTCATCATCAGAGGTCTATTCCTACTCCTTCCCTGTCAAGACACACCTCCAGACGTAACTGTTTTGACTTTGATCCCCATCAATTCATTTTATCAATATTAGACTTTATTTGTGGGAGGTTTTTTTCTAGGACAGCCAGTCATATCTTCCATACCAGTGACTTTTCACAAATTTTGATAAGCCTCTAGCTACTTATAAAGCTGAAAGGGGTCACTAAACTCCCCTACGACACCAAAGAAATCGGTTGTGATGGAACCCATGTCACCAAGCCCCGTAAGGTCAAACCAGCTCTGGCCAATTCAGTGACACCCAAAGGGGAAGACACACAAGGGAAAACAGTCTCTGTACTTTCATCCCCACCCTCCTCCTTTTTGTTTGCTGAACAAACATTCCTACCAGAGACAACAGCGGAAAAACACTGGGCTCTGCCAAAACCCCGTTAATCAATGAGACCATAACAAATCACATAATGAAGTTGATGACACATCAATTACACTAAAAACTGGGGCATCTATGGGAATTGGCAATCAGGCACAAGCCCTGTGGGGTCACCCCTCCCAGCCAAGCCTGAGGCATGGGCACTCTGCTGTTTACTGGCCCAGCTGTGGGGTAATGTTTCATGTCAGCAGTGGTCTCAGTGGACACCCAGGGTCTACATGGGCCATGCCTGGTGTATGCTTCTTTAAGTCAGTTATGGTTGGTGGTTTTTCACAGATCTTAGTTATGATGAAGAGGAGTGTTCTAGAAATTGCAAGCTTGCAGTTATCTCTGCCATTGACTAACTAGAAATTTGGACAACTGAGTTGACCACTTGGTATCTCAGTTTCTTCATCTGCTGCAAGAGGATTATAGCACATGTCTTAATGCCTCATGAAAGCATTGTCATCTGTATAGACATATATACATACTCATACACATAGACATGTGCATATATACATTATATGGGTAAAGAAAGATATGTACTTATGGGTGATTGTATTTACCTATGACATAGCACTTATTCATCATCCATTTGACAAGCATTAAATACTTCCAACATGTGGAAGGGTTTCATTTCCCTCAAGGGGTTCACAATGGAGAAGAGCAGACAGGATTGGGTTGAAAGTGAGAAATTCACATGGAGACCTCCAACAGAAGCTGCATATATTGTAGTCCACCAAACTGTAAGCTACTCAAAGAAAAGGTTCCTATTACATTGCTCTTTGAATCCCGTGAAGCAGTCAGCACTTGAGAACCAGAACAATCAGATTCCTTAGGTTCATCTGGGGCAGCAATATGAGAGGTGTGGAGAAACTCCTCAGTCCTTAGCCAATCTTGTTCCCTTTCCCCTTTACTCACTGACCCATTACTCCATGAATAGGAAAATGGAGCAGAGAAAATCTTAACTTGTGTAACTATAGCATACTTCAATTATTTTGACTTTTAAAAAAAATCCCAGACTTATATGTAGTGTTTCTTAATGCTGAGTCCTGGGTGTAAACATTTATTTATGGACCACCTCTGAGATTTATTTGTTTGGTCATATTACCTTGCTTAATTCTGTTACTCTCTTGGTTGTTTTCTGTTAAAATCCTGGGAGGCCTTCAGACATGAATTGAAACATATTATGATTATTATCATTCACAATGTTTCATAAATATACTCTCTTTCATCAGAATGCATAATCAAGATACTGCATAGGGAAAACTTAAAAAACAACACTTTATGTTTTATCCATTGAAAATCTAAGACGATGATAGTGAGGCTCTCCTGGCAGTTGGTGAGAGATTCAAATACGACTGACTCCGTATTTGCCATGACTGAATATTAATATCCATTAGCACATTTTATATTGATAAATTCAGAAAGGGAATTCGCAGTGTTCTCTCGGAGACTGCTGGGAAGTCGCTTTGACTCCTTCATCTGTCATCATTATGGGGAAGAGCTATGGCCCACAACTTGTCATTTGTTTATGGCAGTAAACACAGCAAAGAAGGAGTCGGGGTGGTGCAGCAGACTGCTGGCCCTCCCTGTGTTCCCTGTCTTAGGGGCTTCCAACATCAGGGATCCAAATTCAAGTCACAAGCCTAGGAAGTACCCCGATACCTTCCCCTCCCTCACCACCCCCAACACCCAATCTATCTCCAGTCCTGTTGATTTTGACTCTACGATGTCTCTTAAATCCATTCCCTGCCCTCCATTTCCTTCACTGCCAGTCCTTACTTGAGTTGCTATGTATATTCCTTGCATTGCAATAGCCGCCAAGGGGCCTCCTTTGGCAAGCTGCCCCTCTTTTATCTGCTGCCCCTCTTTTACTGCTTGAGGGATCTTTGCAAATGCAAATCAGGTGGGTCCTCCTCTGCTTTCATCTTCCTACCACTACTCTCCCTACTGCCACTCTCCCTATCACCTAAAAATGTCTTCAGTGGTTTCCAGTTGCATTTACAATACAATCTGAAATCTTAAGCACAGCCTATATGGCTCTGTGGACTCCTGCTCCCCATCTCACCAGCTTCCCAGCCTCATCTAGCACCCCTTGTTCAGGGCCCCAGCTACAGTGATGTCTCTTAGCGACTTCTCCCCTCTAAGCCTTTATCTGTGGTATCACCTCTGTTTGGTGTTTGTTCCTTCCCCACCCATACCCACTCTTAGGCAATGCTTCCCCAAAACTTGATGTCTTTATTTATCTTATGCTGCCATAACAGAGACTGAGTAATACGTAAAGAACAGATATTTACATCTTATGATTCTGGGGACTGGGAAGTTCAAGATTGTGGGACTGGCATCTGGCCAGGGCCTTCCTGCTGGGTCATCCCATTGCAGAAGACTAAAGGGCAAGAGAGCACAAGAGGGCAAAACTTACTTTTATAAATCTACTCTCACAATAATGACCCCAATCACTGCTCAAAGGTCTTGAGACCTGATCAACTCTTAAAGTTCCCACCTCTCAGCAATGATACATTAGGGATTATGTTTCCAACACATAAAATTTGGGAAACACGTTAAGACGATAGCAGTAGATCTGCTCTATGCTCTCACAGAACCCTCTATGTTTCCTTTTTTTTTTTTTGCAGCCATCACAGTTTGGAGTTGCACTTATGTTGGCATGATTATTCTTCTATTATCCCCACTAGAGTGGCAGCCTTTTGAAGGCAGACTGTGTTTCAACTCCCTTTGCATCCTCAGCTCATAGCATGAAGCCTAGATATATAAAGTGCTAAGTAAGCACTTGTTGAATAAAAGCCCATATGTACAAATGAATGAGTGTAAGTGACCACATCCTAGTCAGAGACAGGCAAGAAAGTCCAGAAAACATCTAGATGACACAACGTACTAGACATTGTCTTTGAACTAGGATTTAGAGACAGGCAAGAAAACCCAGAAAACATTTCAATGGCACCACCATGTACTAGACATTGTCTTTGAACCAGGATTTAGAAACAAGGCTGTGAGTGCTGACTGATTTGAAAGGCTTACCTGAGGAGCAACAGAAATTGACTTGCAGACCTTGCTGAGGACTCAATCCAAACTTAGATTTTCATGATTCAAATTCTCATAGCCACAGCCTCTGAATTGCACTCAACTTTCCTAAATGAGATTTTATGGGAACTGATTGTGATTAGATAAATGGGCGACTTCACTAATGTATAATACAATTTTCAATTACAGTGCATGTACAATAATTTACATTTCTTGTTTGATGGTGAGATATTTATGTGACATATTCTGGATGAGACTCAGCTGCTGTTTACATAATGATCTTGCTTTTCTTTTATAGAGGATCTGGTTTTCAATTTTCTTTTTGTGCAGCAAGGTATTGTCATTCCAAGATAAACATTGTATATTATAGAATGTATAGGTAAGAAACATCAATAAAGTAATAATCTAGATGGGTTTTAATAATTCTTATTTATGCCACTGAATTGGGTAATAGAGTGGTTCACCTTTCATAAAATGTCGGAATAAAAATGTCCCTAAAATTATAGCAAATTTTTGTGATCTGTGGGCTCTATGATCACTCCTGTGGCAAATTGCCATTGAATAGCAAAAGTCAAGGTTTTATTGAATATATTTGACTATTAACATATATATTCATCACCAGAATGCTGCTCTGAAGCTGGAACAATGCGACTGGACAATGTCTCTTTCTGACTTTTAAGACTAGATCTACATGAAACAATGGCTTTTATGCTTTCAACCACAATTGTCATTCCTCCCCTCGTGGCTAGAGATAGCTGATGGGTAAGGGAGAAAATAGCTCCCAGTTAAGAGCTTTCCAGATAGAAAATGCTTCTTAAGCCGGGTTCGGTGGCTCAGCCTGTAATCCCGCGCTTTGGGAGGCTGAGGTGAGTGGATTGCCTGAGCCTATGGGTTCGAGACCTGCCTGGGCAAGGTGGCAAGACCTCATCTCTACAATAAATCAAAAAAATTAGCTGGGCATGATAGCGTGTGCCTGTAGTTCCAGTGAGGCTGAGGTGGAAGGATTGCCGGAGCCCAGCAGGTCGAGGCTTCGGTGGCCGGGAGCGTGCCACTGCACTCTAGTCTGGGTGACAGAGTGAGACTCCAACTCAAAAAAAAAAACAAAAAAGAAAATGCTTCTTAAAATAGTAAGGTGAGGGAGACGGACGGACAGCACAAAGGAGACACATGAAATGAATCTAATGTAGGGTTCAAGACCATGCCAAGTAGCAAGCTACAGCACTGGTGGTCTTAAACCTAGGGGCCTCACCTGCAGATAGAGACAAGGCCAAGTAGGTGTCTGCAGCCTCCACACAGCTTCAGCCAGAGCAGCACTTTGTTTATCTATGTATATATTGCGTTCCCAATGAGAGTTCATTTAAAACGAAGAATTGACTATTTTTAAAATTTTGCAAAAAAACTCATGAAAAGAACAGTATTCTAGAAGTCAGTTCTCAGAGCCCCATTTCCACATTTATAAAGTGAAGAGTTTGTATTTGGCAGTCTCTAGCATTCATTCATTCCACAGTTAGTGCTGCTTTATTCCATGCCCAAATGCCAGTGTAGACATGGCTAGTATTTGGCATAACAATCTGATTATGCAGTGTTATCAAACAACTTGCCTGCCTCCATTTTAATGTAACAAAGAAAGTAAAATATCCAAGCATGGGACAAGCAATATATCAAATTGCTGGCCTCAAATATAAAAATGCTCACTTTAACATAATCATTGGAAAGTATTCAAACAGCCCTCACCGTTTCTAGAGCATAGGATGAAATACCATACATTTCTCAAGATTTGTCTGCATTCATATGAGCCCAACATGATATTACATTGCAAATAAACGTGTAATTGTACTGTCATTAAGAAATACTTATAACTTTGGAAACTGTTCTTTTATTTATAACTTATTCCAGCAGTAAGCAATGTATTGCGTTTCTCTTCCTTTTTGCAAATAAATAAAAACTCATTAGCTAAATAAATTAGGGCAAAAATCATAAAATCAAACACTATGCAGCCATTAAAATGAAGATATGAATATATAGTTGTTGGCATGGGAAAATGTCCAAAATATATTAAGTGAAAAATCAAATAACAAGGTAGCATATATAATATGATTTCATTTTGGGTATACATATGCATAGAAAAACATTTTGAAGGTGAGCCATAGCTGTCTCTGGAGAGCAGAATTATAAGTGATTATTATTTTCTTCTTTGTTACCTTCTAGTGTTCTGAAATTTTTAAGGAATGTTTACACTAATATTGAAATCCGGATGGGAGACAACTTTGGGAAAGAAAACCTCACTAGTTTCTCATTCCCATGTATTACTTAAAAAATATACAAATGATAGCATCTTAGAAATGGTCCTCTATCAAGAACCAGCCAAGTTTCTGGGTAAAGGGCTAGGTGGTTAATATTTTTAGGCCTGTGGGCTACACATCTTTTTGCAACCATTGAACTTTGCCATAATAGCACAAAGACCTCCAAAGACAACAGGCAAATGAATGTGTGTGACTGTAAAGCTGTACTAAAGCAGGAGGCAGCCCACGAGTCATAGTTTACCAGCCCTGGTGTGGTAGAAGGAGCCTAGGCTTTCGGGGACCGGCAGGCAAGGATCAGAATCCTTGTTCTACCATGTATTGCTGCATACCCACCGGGAGACATGGTTTTCTCCTATGTACAACGGGAAGAACAACCCTTCCCTTGAAGACTGTGTGAGAAAATGCATCTCATAAAACAGTGCACATAGTAATGGGTTGCTTCCTGCCTTCTTTCTTTTTATAACAGAACTGGGAAAAAATTAAAGTGTGCTAAATAAAATAACGTTCGAAAGCAGGCTAAATTCTCATGCCCAAATCTATCCACAACAAAGCCACTGTACAGCTAAAAGTAGAATGTGAAGGGTGGGGTATGAAGTGGGGTGAAAAGAGGCCTGGTGACCTGGGGAGGTCCTTCATTTCCATCACCACTCCAGGGGTGCCAGTGACTGTAGAACGCTTTGAAACTACATACCACTCTTGATTCAACACAGTTACAATGTTTCTAATAAAGTTCGTGTTGGATGTGACACAGGGTCATTCAGAACTGAATCTTACCCACTGGCCTCCAGCCCCTCTGTGTAAGATAACATGGTAGCCTATTTGCTGGGCATGGGCCACATGGGTTGATTCACAAGCCCTCTTTACAAAGCAGGTAAAGGGTGTCATCACATTTTCATGTTAGCATCACAAGACATCTTAATTTCTCTCTTCTTTCCTTCTGCTCATCATCATGTCTGTTGTCCTACACCCTATTCCTAATAGTAGAAAGTGGGAGAGGCATTTTACAGAAGCCTGGGACTTATCAGTCCCACGTTTCTTCACCTTCCACAGAAGTTCTTTCCTGTGAGCACAGGACACATTGACCACCCATGTACTTCATTCATTTGTCTACGTCTAAGAAACACACATTCTAATTTTTTTTTAATTTTGCTGCTCGAGGCCTGTGCTGATTGGAGGTGCTTAATTAGATTCAAAATGTTATAGATAGTCAAAAGAAAAGAAACCTACCCATCCTGAGCGGCACTTTATATTCCCATGATCCCTCCTATGCCAATATCATGCTCCATGAAAGCCACAGAAGTAAAGATATAGAACTGAGAAGAAATCTCCCTCAAGAACCTGGATTTTATTCACAGTGAGATGATCATGATCAGCAATTTCCCTTTAGAAAAACCTCTAAAGCATGAAAAAATGCTGATGCTGATACCAAAATACTGATTACCATGCAAAGTAACAAGATGGCGGCCAGTCAGCAATCCTGCAGAGAAGCGCACTGTGACCTGGGTGGCTGCTTCATCGTCACCTCAACACAGAGAGGTAGTAAAGGGGGAACTTCCCCAGCACTTGCCTAAGAGCTTTCGCTTTCCCTAAGACAAAGAGAAGGCACTGTCATTGATAATAGTAATTCAAAGAGGCATCAAGGGCAGCTCTCGTGTTCTGTATTTCAAAGTATTTCTTAAATATAACATTCAAATCCAGAATACAGTGATTGGTGCTTATTCCTGTTTGTTTCCAGATAATAAAGTCTGAAATGGGCAGACAGCCCTCTTCAAATGGAAAGTGCTTGTGGGACCAGGAAGTACAGGGTCCAGGAGGGATCCGGAGGGAATCTAGCCCGGGCTCAATTTCCACCCCCTCCTAAGCATCAGGAGGGAGTTGCTGGGGCCGATCAGGCCACAGCGCTGGGGTCGCTTCACGTGATCCCAGGTGAAGACGCGGTTAGAAAACCTAGGTCTCTCAGGAGACCCAATCCCAGGTCAGGTGTAGCTAAAGGTGAGGCTGTGTTGGAAGGTAATCCTGAGTACCAAAAAGGCATCAGCAACCCCCATTCAACCAATTGATGACCTCTAGACATTTATAATCTGGAGCTACAGGTAAAGTGATGGCATATAACTGTTTCCATGAGAGGATGAATGTGACAGTGATTGATTCATCCATGAGGAGAAGGGGTGGCACTGGGGAGGAGGGACAAAGAGGTCAGGGAAGGCTTTCTAGAGGGTGTAGCATTTGAGCTAGGCCTGGATAGAGGTCACCAGCTAGACAAAGAGGAAAGGATACTGTGCGCAGACCAGAATATGCAGAGTTTGGAGGCATGAAACCAGCCAGATTTGAGGAAAAGCAGATTGTTTTATGTGTCAGGAATGTAGGGCCCGTGGAGTTACGATTCAGGAGCTGGGTGGGCGAAGGGAAGAGGTTGTAAAAGGTCTCTTACTTGGT
>CAUYQG010037092.1:0-52467 GCA_963574415.1 Tarsius wallacei | reverse complement strand
TATCCTGTTCCATTGGTCTATATGCATGTTCTTGTACCAATACCAGGCTGTTTTGATTACTATGGCCTTATAGTAAGGTTTGAAGTCAGTACGTGTAATAGCTCCTGCTTTGTTTCTTTTGCTGAGGTTTGTTTTGGTTATTCATGGTCCTTTATGTTTCCATATGAATTTCTATATTGTGATTTCCAGGTCTGAGAAGAATGATGTTGGTAATTTAATGGGTATTGTGTTGAAGCTGCAGATTGCCTTTGGTAGGATGGACCTCTTAACAATGTTGATTCTTCCTATCCATGAGAATGGAATATTTTTTCATTTATTTGTGTCTTCTTGGATTTCTTTGAGCAGTGCCAAACATACTTTCAATTCAAGATAAAAGTATATTGAGAAAAAAATAATGACAAAAACTTGTCATGTGAATACCAACTATAAGAGAGCAGGAGTAATTATACTAATATCAGACAAATTAGAGTCTGAAGAAATGGTGATATGAAGAATGACATATGTAGCATAAAAAGATCAATCCACCAGGAAGACATAACTATTTTTTATATATATATATACATATATATATACATACATATATATACACATACACAGCCTCATGTGTGTATATGTATGTGTGTTTTATCACGTGTGTATATGTATATGTATGTGTGTATATATTTAATAACAGAGCAAAAATTGGCAAGCTAATCCTAATATTCATCAGAACTTGAAGGAACCCAGAATCATCAAAACAATATTGAAAATGAAGAACAAAGTTGGAGAACTCATACTTTCTTATTTCAAAATTTACTACAAAGCTACTATAATCAAGAGTATGCAGCACTGGCTTGAGGATAGACATATGGATCAATGAAATAAAAATTGACGGCCTAAAAATAAACCCTTACATTTATGTTCAACTGATCTTTTAGAAGTATGCTAAGACAATTCAAATAGATATAAAGGATCTTTTTGGAGTAATAAAAATGCTTTGAGGAAACTTGGCGGAGGCAGCAGCCGACGAGTTGGGTGAGTCCAGATGTGATTCAACCTCCTCCCACAGCAATCTATAGTGTGTCTGACCCACACTGAGAGAAACTCGATCAGCCTACACTTAGAGTGCAGGGTGGGGGTGGCTGGAGACTGGAGTCACTCCCTAATGCAGTGGAAGCCAAAAGCAGCAGCAGTGCTTGAGAAAGGAACCTGAAGTTCCAGAAACAGCTGCAGAGGTAGCTCTTTTTTCTTTCTTTCTGTTTTGTTTACTTGCTCATACTTGCTTTATTTTTGTTATTTTGCTATTGTTTTTTAGATTTTCTGTTTGTGTATGGATTTTTTTAGGACAAGTACATCAACAGGCATTTGTTTGCTTGTATTACTGTTTGTATTTTTTTTTAATTTTTTGTGTTTCTGTTTGTTTATTTATTAGTTGGTGTGCCTGTCTGTTTATCTCTTCTTCTTCTTCTCTCTCTTCACCTCCCTTTTCTCTCCCTCCTCCTTTTTCTGTTATTTCCCTTTTTCTTATCTCATTTTGCTTTCAGGGGCAACCATACACCCTCTACTGCATGGACAGAGTGTAAGATGATGGGAAGTGGGTTTCAGGGGGCTCACACACCTGTCAGCTGATACTGTGATCTGCGGATAGCTTCTGAACCACAGATTCCCCCTTAATCAAATCCCAAAACTGTAAAAAGCACGGTCCACCCAAAGCCAGTGCAACTTCAAAATTGAACAAATCCAGAGCATCAACATAAAGAAAAATAGGGGATTGTGCAAACAGAAGTGAATGCTATGCCCTCAATACTGAAAAACAGAATTTAAAAAGGGAGAAAAGGGGAGAAAACCTTCAAAAATGAATAGAATCGATGGAAGAACACAGGTCCCACACAGACCCCTCAGAAGGCAGCAGCTGAGACTACAGACTTCAGAATTCAAACAATGAAAAGTCCCTAGAATGACTGGTCTCAAACCACAAACCCAGATATCAAGATATTCATAGAGCAAATAAATAGAAATGAAGAGAGACAAGAAGAAAGAATGAAGGAGTTGATAACTGAGATGACAGCAATAAAAAATACAGTGAATGAAATTGATAACAAACTAACAAGTATGGAAAGCTGATTTAACCAAGCAGAAGACAGAATCTCAGAGCTTGAGGACCAAAATATGGAACTCACCCAAACTGTTAAAAAGATAGAAAAGAAGCTTAAAAAGATGGAACAAAGTATCCAAGAGATGTGCAATTATATCAAGAGACCAAACCTAAGATTCATTGGAATCCCTGAGGCAGATAGAGAGACAGAGACTACCCTAGAACAAGCATTCCATAAAATTATCCAAGAAAACTTCCCTCATCACAGACACAACCATTTAAATAGAAGAGATCAGAGAAGCCCTGCAAGACATCAAATGAGAAGACCAACTCCTAGACACATAGTAATCTGCTTATACAAAGTAGGTATTAAAAACATCCTAAAGGCAACAAGAGAAAAAGATCAGACCACCTACTGGGGAAGACCAATTAGAATAGCAGCAGACTTATCTACAGAAACACTACAGGCTAGAAGAGACTGGAGTCCAATTTTCAAAGTTCTTAAAGGTAAACAATTTCAACCAAGAATTTCCGACCCTGCTAAGCTAAGCTTTATCAGCAATGAAGAAAAATAATCATTCCCAGACATTCAATTCCTAAGAGTTTATGTTGCCTCCAGACCGCTCTACAAGAAACATTTAAGAACGTATTAAACAAAGAAGAAAGGAATAAAAGAACAATCACACCATTCCAAAAAATGCAGGAAAAAGATTAAAAACACACATAAATCAACCCCAAAATCAAATGAAAGCCAACAAACAACAAAAACAAACTCTATACAAATTCATAGCCTGAATGTGAATGGACTAAAAGCACCACTAAAAGACATAAAATGTTAAACTGAATTTTAAAAAATGTGACACAACAATATGCTGTTTCCAGGAGAGTCATCTCACTAGAAAGGACACTCACAGACTCAAATAAGAGAATGGAAAACAAATTTTCAGGCAAATGGAACACAAAAGAAAGCAGGAGTTGCAATCTAAATATCAGACAAAATATTCTTTAGGCTGTAATAAATTTTAAAATATGGAAGGTCACTACATAATGACAAAAGTTTCAAACCATCAACAAGAAATATTCATCCTAAACATATATGCACCCAACATAGGAGAACCAACTTATATAAAGAAGCTTCAAGGTAAACTAAAAAAGATATTGACTCTGACACTATCACTATCATAGCTGGGGACTTAAATACCCCACTAACAACCCTAGACATATCACAGAGGCAAAATATCAACAAAGAAATCCAGAACCTCAACTTGATGCAAGCAAGTCCAAATGGACTTATGAGATACCTACAGAACACTCCACCCCAAAACACAGAATATACATTCTACTCATCACCACATGGGACATACCCTGAGATTGACCACATCCTCAGCCATAAATCAAGCATAAGCAAATTTCATAATTGAAATACTGCCATGCATCTTCTCAGACCACAGTGGGATAAAAATAAATGTCAACACCTACAACATTTCCCCCAAACCCACAAAGAAATGGACACTAAATAGCAAGATGATAAGCAACTCCTGGGTCAACACAGAAATCAAAACAGAGATTAAAAGATCCCTGGAAACAAAAGAAAATGAAGAAACATTTTACTAAAATCTCTGAGATGCCATGAAAACAGTCCTAAGAGGGGAATTCATATCTCTACAAATATTCATGAAGACAATGGAAAGATCACAAGTTAAGAGGCTAACTAATCACCAGAGGGAACTGGAAAAGCAAAACCACCAAAACCCTAACTTCAGTAGCAGAATTCAGATCACCAAAATAAAAGCCCAAATATGGGACATAGAAGATAAAAATATAACAGAAAGAAATCAATGAAGCAAAAGTTGGTGCTTTGAAAGGATAAGTGAGATTGATGAACTCCTGGCCAGAATGATCAAGAAAAAGAGAGAAAAAGCCCAAATAAACAGTTAGAAATGCAAAATATGAAGTCACAATGGACACCAAAGAATTTCAAAAGATTATCAGAGATAACTATGTACACATGTGTGGAAACAAACTTGAAAACCTAAATGAAATAGAGGACTTTGACATCACACAACCTTCCAAGGTTGAAACAAGAAGAAAGACCCTAAATAGACTAACAACAACCCAGGAAATTGACTTCATCATAAGAAAACTACCTACAAAAAAAAAAAGCCCTGGACCAGATGGCTTTCCAGCAGAATTCTACAAAACATACAAGGAGGAGCTGATACCAATCCTATGGGAAGTATTCCAGGTAATCAAGAAAGATGGAACTCGCCCCAAATGATTCTATGAAAATGATTTTATGGGTATCACATTGATACCCATACCAGGAAAAGATCCAACAAAGAAAGAGAACTATAGGCCAATATCCTTTATGAACATAGATGAAAAAATTCTTAACAAGATTCTAGCAAACTGGATCCAACAACACATCTCTAAAATCATCCACCATGACCAAGGAAGGGATGCAGGACTGGTTCAATATTTGCAAGACCATAAAGTAATTAAACACATCAACAGATGTAAAAACAAGAACCACATGATTATATCATTAGATGCAGAAAAGAGTTTCAATAAAATCCAGCATCCCTTCTTGATAAAAACCCTTGAACACCTAGGCATAGATGGAACATACCTCAGAATAGTAAGAACCATCTACAATAAATCCACAGCCAACATACTGCTAAACAGACAGAAATTGGAACCATTGCTCCTGAAAACTGGAACAAGACAGGGCTGCCCACTCTCTCTCTTCCTGTTACATTATGTTGGAAGTCCTAGCTAGAGCAATCAGACAAGAGAAGGAAATCATGGATATCCAAGTAGGAAAAGAAAAAGTTAAGTTATCCCTCTTTGCAGACGACATACTTCTATACCTTGAAAACCCAGGAGAATCTGTCAAAAAACTCCTTGCACTGATAAGGATTTTGCCAAAGTATCAGGGAATAAAATAAACATACTAAAGGCAGTTGTCTTTCCATACATCAACAATAAACAAACTGAAATCCAAATAAAAAATCCATTCTCAATAGCCACATAAATAAAAAGAAATACCTTGGCCTCTTCCCAACCAGAGAAGTGAAATACCTTTGCAATGAAAACTACAAAACACTGCTCAAAGAAATCAAAGATGACACAAACAAATAGGAAAATATTCCATGCTCATGGATTGGAAGAAAAAACATTGTTAAGATGACCATCCTACCCAAGGCAATCTACAGATTTAACACAATATCCGTTAAATTAACAGCATCATTCTTCTCAGACCTGGACACAACAATACAGGAATTCGTGTGGGAGCATAAATGACCACAAATAGCCAAAACAATCAATCCTCAGCAAAAGAAACAAAGCAGGAGGTATCATACTTTCAGACTTTAAACTTTATTATAAGGCTACAGTAATCAAAACAGCCTGATAGCAGTACAAGAACAGGCATATAGACCAATGGAACAGGATAAAGATTCCAGAAGCAAATGCTCAATTTCTCAACAAACTCATCTTTGACAAAGCCTCCACTAACAACCACTGGGGAGAGGAGAACCTATTCAGTAAATGATGCTGGGAAAACTGGCTGACCACATGCAGAAGGTGAAAACAAGATCCCTACCTATCACCATACACAAAAATCAAGTCTAAATGGATCAAAGAAAGACATAAATGTAAAACTGGAAACTATAAGAAATTTGGAAAATGCATGAGAAACCCTTATGGAAATTGAAACTGGCAACCAATTCCTGATCAAAACCCCAAGTGCCCATGCCATAAGAGATAAGATAGACAAGTGGGACCTCATCGAACTGAAAAGCTTTTTCAAAACAAAAGAAACCATCAAGAGAGCAGGGAGACCATCCACAGACTGGGAAAAAAATATTTGGCAACTGTATATCTGACAAAGGTCTAATATCCAGGATCTACAAGGAACTCAAATGTGCCAAAAAGAAAAAAACAGCCCCATTAAAAAGTGGGCACAGGATATGAATAGATACTTCTCAAAAGAAGACATGCTGGGCTTGGTGGCTCAGCCTGTAATCCCACGCTTTGGGAGGCTGAGGTGAGTGGATTGCCTGAGCCCACGGGTTCGAGACCCGCCTGGGCAAATTGGCGAGACCTCATCTCTACAATAAATCAAAAAATTAGCCGGGCATGGTAGCGCGCGCCTGTAGTTCCAGCTACTTGGAAGGCTGAGGCGGAAGGATCACCGGAGCCCAGCAGGTCGAGGTTGCAGTGGCCGGGAGCATGCCACTGCACTCCAGTCCGGGTGACAGAGTGAGACTCCAACTCAAAAAAAAAAAAAAAAAAGAAGACATATCAGCAGCCAACAGATAAATGAAAAATTGCCAGTCTCACTAATCATCAAAGACAACCACACTGAGATAACACCTAACTCCAGTCATGATGGCTATCATCAGTAACAAAAAATAACAGATGCTGGAGGGGTTGTGGGGAAAAGGGAACATTTCTCCACTGTTGGTGAGAGTGAAAACTAGTACAAATTCTGTGGAAAACAGTTTGGCAATTTCTAAAAGATTTAGAAATTGACCTTCCATATGACCCCACAATCCCCCTTCTGGGAATATACCCGGGGGAATTTAAATCACTCTATGAAAAAGATACCTGCACACGTATGTTTATTGCAGCATTATTCACAATAGCAAAAGCATGGAACCAACTGTGCTGCCCATTGAAAGAGGAACTGGAGAAAAAAAAATGTGGTACATATACACAATGGAATATTATGCAGCCATAATGAAGGACAAAATTATGAACTTCGCAGCAACTTGAATAGACTTAGAGTCTCTAATGCTGAGTGATCTATCACGGAAACATAGAACTGAGTACCACATGTTTTCACTCATAAATGACCCTGAACATTTATCATAATAATATACAAAAGGGGTTGGCAGTAGTGGAAAACTGCCAAGGGAGGGGTGTAGGGGTCACATAACATCAATAAGGGTACCTGATCTCAAATCAGATTAAGCGTGGACCAAAGGGAGGAACTGTATGATGACCATGTTTGTACTTAATCTTGAATTGTACTCCACATCTTTAAAATAAAATTTAAAAAATCAACTGATTGACTTCAAGTATATTCCTTTTAGATTAAAAAGATGAGGCATAAAGTTCTTAAGGGTAGAGTAAAAGGTATGGTTACAGGCATTTCAGACTATTAATAGTTAAAATCCCATACTCAAATATGTGTCCCATTTCACAGCTTGAGAAAATGAGGAAAACGGTCAAGTTCCTTGCATACCAACCAGTTCTGATGAGATTTGGTCAGTGCCAGCTTTATCTGAGAGAGAGAGAGAAAAAAAAAAAATCACTCATGTTACCATGGGAAGCGAAAGGTAAAGATTAGAAGCAGGCATGTTGGGTTTGTTTCAGATCAGCACACATTTGGATACTTGTAATACTGAACATTTATTAAATGCAAGCGGCTCACTGAACCAGAGAGAATCTGGAGCTATTTGTGGCCTCCAGCTCCCTGGTCTGAAAAATTAGAGTGAATATCAGCTCATTCTACTCCAGGCTTAAGAACTTTTCTGAATTTATGAAATTGGAAACATATATTTGAAACATATACTTGACATCATTATTCATCCATAACATGAACGTAAGTGTTTTAGTATCTTTTCCCTTAAAGTTGAGTAATATAAAAGTAAAGTCGCGGCATATTCTAGAGAGATGCACCTTTTTATGAACCAAGTACATTTTGTGAGTTAGTTTTCAATCACCTTATCTGTAGCCGCACAACTCTGAGCTTTGTATAACAGTAGCAGCATCATGTTACCAGAACCTGAAATCATGTTTTCCTGGGATGTTCTGATGGTAGAGAGTACAAAGAATTGACTTCTCTGGAATTGTTCCAGGACAGCATGCTGTCAGGGCAATCTGAGGATAATATGCACAGTCCAGTGAAGACTGCATAATTACCCATGTGCTATTTTTAATTCATTCTCATGAGCTACACCATTGGCACAGATAAGCCATTACAATGTGCCCACATACATATTAAAAGTGATTAACTAAGTGGCACGGACTTCGTGATATACAATCATATCTTACAGTTTGACAGTTGACAGCTGCTTATAGCAATCTTACTTATAGTGCTTTTCATTCACTCTCATTCACCCCCATTATTTGGGGAGATGACAGAAGAAATGCAGAGGGAAATCATGTCACTTGGATCATTGCTAGGTGTCGAGGTCAATATTAGGCAAGTGACTGCCAGAGGTTCTATAGATTCACTCTGCTACAATTGAAAGTACCATGATTTCCACTCTAAATAAGTCACTGAAATAAGCTTCTTTGACACCTACAAAAGGCACAGTGATATTTATTTTCTTCAGAGAGTTTCTTCTATGGCTATTAAAACTGAGCCCCACTTAAAAATCAATATACAGTTCATTATCTGAGAGATAAATTCTCAATGGCACAAAACCGCAAATGAGCCAAATTTTTAATATGCTACATCCCTGTGCTCTCAGACTCTCCAATGTCCTCATTCTGAGTTTTCCTCATCCCTGGAAACTCTTCCCCTCCTACTTATCTTCGTCCTTCAAGCTGGAGGAATTTCAAACATGAGTCGGGTGGATGAGTGCATTTTTAAAGCATGTGTGCATTTCCAGTCTCCTGGAAATACCTCATAGCTCTGGACAGTAGTATAGGAAGGAGGTAGTGAAAAGTCCAAATGATGATCAAAATAAAAGGCCAGAGATGCTGTGGAATGGTCTCTGTCATGACTTACAGTCTGCTTTATAGCTCCTTAAATTCAAATTGAGGATCAATTTGAGTGGTCGATTCCAGCAACCTGATCCAAGATTTTCCTTACTGAGCTTTTAAAGACATTATAGGATTCTTTAAAGAACCAGTTTTAAATTGTGTGAAGATATTAAGCCACCTAAAGCTGTGAGAACTAGGATACCTTGCAGCATTGTGGTTCTGCACCAAAACTCACCTTATTTTAGGTGTGTGGTATTCTAGCATAAGCTAATTTTAAACCCTGGACCTACTCAAGGACTAACTAATCCCAAGTCCAACTCTGGCCTCACAGTATAGAGTTCCCTATGTACTCTGCAGGCCCCCTCTGTGACTTGACAGCGTAAAGCTGCTAAAGGGGAGCCAGGACACCTTAGTATTAGCCTGGCTGCCCACAAGTCTGCGTTGAGGACCTAGCATGATTAGCTCAGTCCCCAGTGACATGAGTCAGGCACATCTAAATACTTTGACCTGGAGTCACATCTTTGGATTCTTAAGAAAGGAATCTTTACAATATTTGTGAAGAGAGTAAATAGACAAGTACAAGCACCAAAGTCATACTTCTGGATTAAATCCTCACTTTCTGACACATAAATTGTGTGACCTTTGGCAATTGTCTAACCTTTCAGCACCTCAGTTTGCTCTGATATAAAATTGTGATAATAACAATATTTTCCTTCATGGAGTCGTCTCGATGATTAAATCTGGCCATGTATGTAAAGTGTTTATCCTAAAGCCTGACAAATAACGACTTCTGCAAAAATATTTGCCTATATTAGTGTGAGCATAAGTATTTTTTATCATTTACAATATCTTGGTAATGTTTTAAAGTATGAGATTCAAGATTCAGAAGATCTGCATCTTCCCAGTGGAGACTATGTCTTTCCATCCCAGATAAAGTCCTGTCTGCACCATTGGGAGACAAGTTTTGCAGGGTGGCCATGCAGTTTGGGGCACTATTAACTGAGGTCTGAGAACAGCTTCTAGTCTGCAGCCCTCACTAGCTAGTTTCCTATAGTCCTCCAGGGAGAAATCTTAAGATACAGTTGGAGGCCACTTGGAATATTCCAAATAGAGTAAACTAGCATTGAAAGTGGTGCTTCTATTTGTATAACTATAATCATGCGAAACTTGCTTTTTTGTGAATATTTGCATGCATATATACATATTTACATATTAAAATATAAACTATGTGGATAAAAATTGTTTGCCTGTTGTCCATGCCATAAGAGATAAAATAGACAAGTGGGACCTCATCAAACTGAAAAGTTTTTGCAAAGCAAAATCAACTAACAAGACAGTGGGGAGACAGTCCACAAAATATGAAAAAAATGTTTGTCAACTGTATATCTGACAAAGGCCTAACATCCAGGATCTACAAGGAGCTCAGGTGTGGTGAAAGGAAGAAAAAAAACCAGCCATATAAAAAAGTGGACAAAAGATATGAATAGCCACTTCTCAAAAGAAGACATATGAACAGCCAACAGATACATGAAAAAATACTCAGCCTCAAGTCATTGCTTTGCTAGACTCTAGTGTGGCCATGTGCTCTTTGAGTTATGACTGTCACCATGCTTCCTGGCTTTGACCCCCTCCCCTACCTTGGGGAGGTGAATCTCCTCTTTCTCTCTCTCTCTCTCTAACTTACTTTCTAAATAAACTATATGTTCTAATCTCACCTCTTTGCTTGTCTCTGAGTGTTAACTCTCTTTCCAATCTGTGAAAGGTGAATAATAAGCTTTACTTCTTTCTACTTTCAAAAAAAAGGTACTCAGCCTCACTAATCACCAAAGAAATGCAAATCACAACCACACTGAGATGACACCTAACTCCAGTCATGATGACTATCATCAATAACTCAAAAAACAACAGATGCTAGAGAGGATGCGGGGGAAAGGGAACATTTCCCACTGTTGGTGGGAGTATGAACTAGTACGACCTCTGTGGAAAACAGTTTGGCAATTGCTAAAAGATCTAAAAATCAGGCAATCCCCTCAGGCCCCCTCCTGCTCTGGGAGCTTTTCAGTCCTCTCAATAAGTCTTGCTTTCTCAACAACAACAAAAAAATCTAAAAATCAACCTTCTACATGACCCAGCAATTCCCCTTCTGGGACTATACCTGGAGGAACTCAAATCATTCTATAAAAAAGATGCCTGCACACACAAGTTTACTGCAGCATTATTCACAATAGAAAAAAACATGGAACCTACCATGCTGCCCATCAAAACTGAATGTGATACATACACATAATGGAATATTACACAGCCACAAACAAGGACAAAATTATGGATTATGCAGTAAATTGGATGGATTTAGTCTATCATATTCAGTGATCTATCACAGAAACAAAGAACTGAGCGCCACATGTTCTCACTCTTAAATGGATCCTGAACATTTACCATACTATCAGAAAAGATTGGCAGTAGCAGGACACTGCCAGGGGAGAAAAGAGGTACACATAACATCAGTAAGGGTACCTAACTCAAACCAGGCGAAATGGAGACCAAAGGGAGGCCCAAACTTCACCTGTACAATGACCACTTATCTACCTAATCCTGAATTGTACCCCATATCTTTTCAATTAAAAAATTAAAAATATATTTTAAAAAATGTTTTTTGCCTGTTTTATCAAACAGTACATATCCTTGCACTTAGAAAGAAAAGTGGGCCAGGCTCAGTGGCTCAGCCTGTGATCCCAGCACTTTGGGAGGCTGAGGCGAGTAGATTGCCTGAACCCGCGGGTTTGAGACCAGCCCAGGCCACTTGGCGAGACCTCATCTCTACAATAAATCAAAAATTACCCGGGCATGGTAGCCCGCACCTGTAGTTCTGGCTATTTGGGAGGCTGAGGTGGAAGGATCACCAGAGCCCAGTGGGTTAATGCTGGGGTGGCCATGAGCATGCAACTGCACTCCAACCTGAGTGACAAAGTGAGACTCCAACTCAAAGAAAAAGAAAAGCGGCATAAAAAGGGTAGTTAATAAATATTTTTAACTAAATAAAATGTACTTACAGATAATTTGTTCAACTAATAGTTCAATATCGACTATGTGCCAAACCCTATGATGTCCGTTGGTGGGGGATAAAATTGTAAACACAATTGATACAAGCCCTGCATTAATGAAAATTAGAGTTAAGGAGGAGGACACACATTAATCAGATAATCATACAAAGAATTTTGAACTGAATTTGTTGGCCCCTGCCTATAATCCCAATGACTTGGGAGGCTGAGGCAGGATGACTGCTTGAGGCAAGGAGTTAGAGGCTACATTGAGTTATGCTCTCCTTACTGTACTCCAGCCTGGGTGACAGATTAAGACTCTGACTCTAAATATTTTTTTTTCCAAATTATAATATTGGAAAACACAATGAAGAAGTATGTGACTCCATGAGAATAAAAAGTATTCATCGGGCAGGCATTCAAATACATATTAACTGCCTATGATGTGCCAGGCAGTGCTCTAAATCCAGGAAAGAGCAATAAACGAAACAGAGTATCCCTTCCCTTGTGAGTTCACCTTCTTTGGGGGATAGGTTAAGAGTAAGTATTCTTCTCTCCAAAATATATAAGATGAAGTCCTAATCATACATTAAAGAAAATATAGCAGAGCAGTGGTTCTCAAACTGAGCATGCAACATCAACACCTGAAGCACGGGTTAAAGCAAAGATTGCTTCAACCAAGAGCTCTTGATCCAATAGGTCTAGAGTGGAGCCTGAGTATTTGCATTTCTAACAAGTTCCCCAGTAATGCAGGTAATGCTGCTCTATTGCCACAGCTTAAAAACCTGTACAATGACCACTTATGTAACTAACCCTGAGTTGTACCCTACATCCTTAAAATTAAAAAAAAAAAAATTCAGCAACAGTGATCAAATCAAGGTATTTATTGTATTCACCACCTCATGCATTTATTGTTTCTTTGTGGTAAGAACACCAATCTAACAACATTTTAAAGAAATGATATTGCAATATCAAAATAATTTTAATGATTTACCAGCTATAATTTTGATTATATTCTCCATAATTTTTGATGAAACTTTTAAAAATTGGAAACCAAAGAAAAGAAGTATCACAGCAATAGAGTAATATGGTAGCAGATCATAGATGGGGTTGGGTAGGGGGCTTTCTGAGCAGGTAACATTTAACCCAGGATGACGTGAAGGGTTAGCTGTCAAAGCTCTGAGGGAGAGCATTTCGTGCTGAGGAAACAATGGTTGCAAAGGTCTTAACATGCGAATGAATTAGTTTGTCATGAGTTAGTTTGTCAAAAGTCATGAAGAAATCCAGTACAGAATGCAGGGGAAACTGGAAAGACATGAATATGTATGGAGAGCAGGGCAAGGGCCAGGGCCTGCAGGATCTTGCAAGCATTATTGAAGATTTTGGTCTTTATTCTAACAGAAATGGGAAGTCATTGACAGGTATTAAGTAGAGGTATGATGGGATTAGACATTTGCTTTAAAAAGAGCTCACAGGTTAGAGAACAAAGAACGACTGGAGGTAGAGAAGGGGTCACAGTGAGAGGGTAGAGCAGAAGGGAGGCTAAAGTCTTAGTATAACTGGGATAAGACAGTGAATTGAATTAGCATAATGAGCCTGGAAGTGGAGAGAAGGATATCAAGTGATATTTTGGAGATTCATGTCAAAGGAATTGACTAAAAGTTGGACATGGGTAATACGTAGATAAGAAAATAATGTACTGAATAACTTCTATATTTCTGTATTACGTAACTTAAAGGATGGTGGTACAATTCAGTGAAGTAGGAGAAATTAGATTAGAAGAAAACTAAGTTTCATGATTTTTTTTTTCCCTTGGAGAAAGGTGGTTATTGGTTTTTTGTGTATGTAAGTTCGCTTTGGTTTTGCTTTATTTATTTATTCATTTATTTTTATTTTTTTATTTTTTTGAGTTGGAGTCTCACTCAGTTGCCCAGACTGGAGTGCAGTGGCCGCTTCCGGCCACCGCAGCCTCGACCTGCTGGGCTCCGGAGATCCTTCCGCTTCAGCCTTCCAGGTAGCCGGAACTACAGGCGCAAGCTACCATGCCCGGCTAATTTTTTGATTTATTGTAGAGATGAGGCCTTGCCAAGTTGCCCAGGCGGGTCTCGAACCCGCGGGCTCAGGCATTCCACTCACCTCAGCCTCCCAAGGCATGGGATTACAGGCTGAGCCACCAAGCCCGGCTATTTATTTATCTTTTTCTTTCTTTCTTTTTTTTTTTTTTTTGAGAGAAAGAAGGGGTAGAAAGGAGGGCTCTCATAACTTTGGGGCACTCTTAATCAGAGGTGCCCTTGCTGAGACACCCAAGTGCAGAAGCCAAGTACACAGTTGGTTATGTGGAACTGGACCTCAATAGAAAAGGTCCGGATTGGGGATAAAAATAGATTTAATCTTTCCTTCAGGTTGTGAGACCACAAGATTGTGAGATCATTTACAGAAAGTGGGTATAAAAGCCTAAGATTGAACATTGAGAAAGAGCAACATTTAATGGACAAAGAGAAAAATATAAACTGGCAAAGGAGACATAGAACCCCAAGGAAAATTAAATATTTGCTGCATTTATAGAAGGCAAAAGGACAGAGTTTTTAATAAAGAGGGAAAGATCAGTTTTTATTACTACTGAGAAGCCAAGTAAGATCAACATTGAAAAATGTACATCAAACGATTAATATGGCACTACAAATGTACATCAAATGATTGATATAAATATGTTTGCATACAAAAAGAAGAAAAATTATTTTAAACTACAAATGAACAGATCACATAACACCAAATTTAACAAAAGCAATAAAAAGTTTTTCTACATCCTATATTATAATCTTCTTGGGAGAAAGAATACACAATTTTTATCACTCCCACAGAGTAACTTCCATAAATATCTCTGTATTGAATTAAAGGTGTAAGAATATACCTAAATAAAATAAGAAATGTGGTAGTTACATTAGTAAATATTTGACTTTTAAATAGAAATTATATACATATAACTAAATATAATTTCTATTTAACATATATTATATATATATACACACACATATTTATATACATACACACATATATATATATTTATATATATATAATGACAAGTTCTCACTCTGTCACCCAAGCTGGAGTGCAATGCCATGATTATAGTTCACTGCAGCCTCAAACTCCTGGCTCAAGTGATGTTCCCATTTAGCCTCTTGAGTAGCTGGGACTACAAGTGTATGTCACCATGCTTGGCTATTTAAAAAAAACAAAAGTGTACAGTAGCTTAAGTCTTAACCAATCTATGGCTCCTCTTCTATCCTTTTCTACTCCTACATCTTCTCAGTTGATGAGCAAAGTCACAGCATTTAATTTCTACATTATGGTCCATTTTAGCATTTTACAAAATTTCATGATGGTTTATTCAAGTCTTTTAAAACTCATCTGTTATGTTTTTCTTCCTCCTCTTCTCCTCTTCATTTTCATCTCCTCTTTCTCTTTTTAGTCCTTCTAATTTTTTTTTTTTTTTTGAGTTGGAGCCTTACTCTGTCACCCAGACTGCAGTGCAGTGGCCACTCCCGGCCACCGCAGCCTCCACCTGCTGGGCTCTGGCGATCCTTCCACCTCAGCCTTCCAAGTAGCTGGAACTACAGGCACGCGCTACCACGCCCTGCTAATTTTTGATTTATTGTAGAGATGAGGTCTCGCCAAGTTGCCCAGGCTGGTCTCGAACCCGCAGACTCAAGCAATCCACTCACCTCACACTCCCAAAGCGCGGGATTACAGGCTGAGCCACTGAGCCCGGCTACTCCTTCTAATTTTTTTTTATAATAATTATCCTCTACCTTTTGGAGCAACCTCACCATTGATTTTGTTTACTTTTTTCAATGGTAGGAAGACTGATATTGCTCCATCTATCCCAGTTAATTCCAGTTGCTCTACTCAGGCCATCACTAAGGTCATGACTCTTCATGATCCAGTATGATTTATCATATTGATACAGTTTTAAGTCCGGGCTATTTTAAAATTATATGTGTTAAATCAGTAGATGACATAAATAGATAACAATTTTCTACACAACCCTCACAGGACTTTAGTCCCCTGCTTGTACCTTATGAGTCGCTAGTTTGGCACTCTTCCAACCACTGCTCTCTTGGATGTCATTTAAAACCCGCCTTATCCTTCTTCTCCCTTCAATATGCTCTTCAGGCCACGAGGTCTCATATTACAGATATCCCACAGATACAGTAAAACCAATATGAGCAATAGTAAATTCACCTTCTTTAAAATCTGCACTATCCTGGTAATTACTTTCTTAGTACATTATGTGTCAAATTAGTCAACAAGTCAGAAACTGTGAGCTCTTTGTTTTTTCACCCCCATATCTGATCATCCACTTCCTGGGAATTTTGCGTATTATGCATCCTTTAAATATATTCTTTTCTCTTTCATCCCTGTCACTGCTTCAATTTAAACTAGTAGTTCTCAACCTTGGCTATACACTGGAATCAACTGTGGAGTTTAACAACTACTAGTGCTAGGTCTTCATCCATAGAGATTTTTATTTAACTGATCTGAACTACAGATTGAACATCAAGATCTTAAAAGCTGTCTAGATGATACTAATATGCAGCCAGAATGAAAAACCATTGGTTGAGAGCCTTGATATCTCCATCTAGAATGTGACAGTGCTTCTTTTCCCTTCTCCTTCCTCCCTACTCCTAGAGTAATCTTTCTTAAGCACAAGTATGACAGTCCCTACTTTGAATATGTTCCTGTGGCTCCCCATTACCACAATCTCAAACATGGGTGATCATCATCATCTGCCTCTCCAACCTTACTTCCTCCACCAATTCTAAGTGCCAGTTCTAGGGTGGGTCATCATCTCTCACTCTTCCATGCTTTACATATCCCATCCTCCCACCAATAGAAGATTTACTCCCACTGGTGCATTTACCCAAGTCTAACTTGTCCTTCAAGACTCAGTTTCCTGAGAAAAGACTGAGAAAAAAAAGTGTGTGGGGGGGGATGATCTGCAACTGTATCTAATGAGTTCTGTTTATTTATATCTGAATAAAACCTCAACAAAGATCCAAATTAAATTTTCCCCTGTGAAGTTGTCCTGGGATCCCTGTTAGGTATTCCAAGTACACTGTACACACCTCTATCAACAGATGAATCACAGCTTGTCTATCCTAACTTAGGTTAAAATTAATGTTTAATTAATTTTTGTATCTCCAACACTTATCCAATCCAAACCTATGGTAGACAGTAACTATTAAAATATAACTTTGACTTCTCAAATGTATGAAAGAAAAGTATAGACATGTTAAAGTGACTTTCCAAAGGCCTCTCTTCACTCCTGAAAAGACTTCTTTCCATCCACAGTATGCTTCTGTGGCATAATGCTGTACGCAAATTTAGACCAGGACTTTGAAGACATTTTAGGTGCCAGAATCACTGCAGGGAGAAAAATGGAGTCCTTAAATCCAGACATCTCAGGCTGTCTACGGAAATTAAGGGTAAACTGAGTTTACAGCCCAGGACTTCACCTAATAAGTGTTGATGGATAATGAACCCACCTTAGAATGAAATCTATAAACTTTTTTTAACGTCTCACTTTCTTCTTAGAATTATGTGCTTCCCTATAGGGGTTTTCTACCTTTTCCTATATGCTTTTATAATCATCCTAAACTTGGAGATATTATTGTGTTCCAATCACCCAGATGAAGCTCATATCCAGATAGTATGATCATGCCAGCCCCTGAGGAGTCATGGTGCACAATGAAAAGTTAATCAGACCGATGGCTTCATTTGGACCACATCTAGGCTTTTTCTTTCTCGAGTGAATAATTCCTCTGGGACTCATAAGTGCAGCTAAAACGACCCATGTTAAATAGAGAAGTTTATTTTAAAATGAGAAAATAGAAAGGCAAGATCAATCTCCTAATCAGCAAATAAGAATATCCAGTGAACATTTTATCATAAACAGTACATCTGTCTCTTAAGGGAAGATTCGTAGACAAATCACTGGACAAGTTTAAAAAATTAAATATAATAATTTTGCAATAAAAATTTTGTCCCCTTGTCCTTTAGTCCAAATCACAAACTGTTCTTTGTTTACAGTTTATTCTTTTCAATTCACTTAAAGGTAAAGGTCTCAGCATCAACTTTGAGTTATTTGCATTAGACTGAGACTTCCTTCAAATAATGTTCTGGGTCTATGATTTATTAAATCCTAATATACAAATATAATCTCTTGATTTTACTGAATCCTTTCTCCAAGCAAAGCAACAAATAATAAAACCTCAAAATAATGGGGCCAAAGAGCCTAGTCTTTGAAACAGTTTGCACTTGTTTTATCTCTGTTAGAGTAGAGTGATGATTAATTTTATGTGTCTACTTGGTTGATCTAAGGGTTGCCCAGATAGCTGGTAAAACATTATTTCTGGATATATCTACAAGAGCTTTTCTGAAAGAGATTAACATTTGAATTAATAGATGGAATGAAGAAGATTAACTTTACCAACATGTATAGGCATCATCCAATCCATTGAGGGCCTGAAAATAACAAAAAGTTGGAGGAAGGACAATATTTTTCTTCCCATGCTGGGACATTCATTTTTTTCAGTCTTTGAACATCACAGCTCTGATTCTCTGATCCTACTTAAGAAGTGTCCTCATAAACCATGCCCCAGAGAGTTGTCTTGCCCTTCCAACACAAGAGGACACAGTTAGGAAATACCATCTATGAACCAGAAAGCCAGACTTCATGAGATATAGAGCCCTCTGACACCTTGATCTTGAACTTCCCAACCTCTATAACAGTGTAAATTTCTGTTGTTTAAAATCTACCCAGTTTATGGCATTTTGTTATAGAAGCCTGAACAGACTAAGACAGAAATTTAGTACCAGTAAATGTGTGTGCTGCTTTAACAAATACCTAAAAATGTGGAAGTGGCTTTGGAACTGGGTAATGAGTAGAGGCTGGGAGAGTTTTGAGGTGCATGCTTGAAAAGGCCTATATATCTTTTCTTTTCTTTTCTTTTTTTACTTTTTAAAAATTTATTTTAAATATGTGGGATACAATTCAGGATTAGGCATACAAGTGGAACAGACTTTTAAGAAAAATCTGATAAGTGTTCAGTATAAAAGAGGAAAAGGTATAAAGAAGACCTCAATCTTCTTAGAGATTACCTAAGTGGTTGCAAACAGAATGTTGGTAGAATTATGGACAGTAAATGTCATTCTATAAGATCTCAAGTGTTATAGACCCTAAGTCCATCCAAGTTGCTGTGAAGTTCATGAATTTGTCCTTCTTTATGGTTGTGTAATATTCCATCGTGCATATGTACCACATTGTTTTATCCAGTCCTCTTTTTATGGGCAGCATGGTTGGTTCCATGTTCTTGCTACTATGAACAATGCTGCAGTAAACATACATGCGCAGGTATCTTTTTATAGAGTTATTTGAGTTCCTCTGGGTACATTCCCAGTAGGGGGATTGTGGGGTCATATGGAAGGTTGATTTTTAGACCTTTTAGGAATTGCCACAGTTTTCCACAGAGGTTGTACTAGTTTACGCCCCCACTAACAGTGTAGAAGTGTTACCTTTTCACTGCATCCTCTCCAGCACCTATTGTCTTTTGAGTTATTGATGAAGATCATCCCAACTGGAGCTAGGTGGTATCTCAGTGTAGTTTTAATTTGCATTTCCTTGATAACTAGTGAGACTGAGCATTTTTTCATGTATCTGTTGGCTGCTCATACATCTTCTTTTGAGAAGTATCTATTTATGTCTTCTGCCCACTTTATAATGGGACTGTTTGTTCTTTTCTTTTTGGCACATTTGAGTTCCTTGTAGATCCTAAGTGTTAGGCCTTTGTCAGACATACAGTTGGCGAATATTTTTTCCAAGTCTGTGGGCTTTCTCCCTGTTCTCTTGATGGTTTCTTTGGTTTTGCAGAAGCTTGTCAGTTTGATGAGGCCCCACTTATCTATCTTATCTCTTATGGCATGGGCACTTGGGGTTTTGATCAGGAATTGGTTGCCAGTTCCAATTTCCATAAGGGTGTCTCCTGCATTTTCTTTTCTTTTCTTTTTTTTTTTGAGTTGGAGTCTCACTCTGTCACCCAGACTGGAGTGCAAAGTGGCATGCTCCCGGTCACCGCAGCCTCGACCTGCTGGGCTCCGGTGATCCTTCTACCTCAGCCTTCCGAGTAGCCAGAATTACAGGCGCGCGCTACCACACCCGGCTAATTTTTTGATTTTTATTGTAGAGATGAGGTCTCGCCAAGTTCCCCAGGCAGGTCTCGAATCCGCGGACTCAGGCAATCCACTCACCTCGGCCTCCCAAAGCGCAGGATTATAGGCTGAGCCACCGAGCCCAGCCTCTCCTGCATTTTCTAAGATTCTCATAGTTTGAGGTTTTATGTTTAGGTCTTTGATCCATTTTGAGTTGATTTTTGTGTACCGTGACAACTGGATATCACATGTTCTCACTCATATGCCAATCCTGAACAATTATCATAATACTAAAAGAAAAGGATTGGCAGTAACAAGAAACTGCTGGTGAGGAGAGGGAGGCAGGATTGGCAGTAGTGGGAATCTGCTGGGGGAGGGGGAACACCTCATCAATAAGGGTACCTGCATAATGAACATTTGTATACCTAACCCTGAATTGTACCCCGCATCTTTAAAATAAAAAATTAAAAGAGAAAAAAAAATCTCAAGTGAAAATGAGGAACATGTTATTGGAAACTGGGGGAAAGGCAATCCTTGTTATACAGTAGCAAAGAATTTGGCTGAATTATACTTATTGCCTAGTGTTTGATAGAAAGTAAAACTTGTTAGTGATAAAATAGTATATTTGACTGAAGAAATTTCTAAGCAAAGTGTTGAAGGTGCAGCTTCAAAGTGTTGAACAGCTCTCAAAGCTTGTAACAATGTTCAAGAAGATAAAATATTTTAAATTTAAAAGTAAATCAAAATTTTAATAAAAAGAAAAGCAGAACTTTAAAATTTAGAAAATTCTCAGTTTATTTATAGAAAATCATGAGAAAATGTGTTTTGGAGTGTACAAGGGTATGCCCAAGTGATTGATAAGAAGATTAGTATAGATTTGCCATTTCAACAGATGCCAGATGCTACTCATCAAGACAAAGGAAGAATGATTCCAAGCCCATTTTAGAAATCTAGGCCCAGAGTGCCAAAACAAAGGAGGGGCATTGGGTGCCAGAGAGATCTCCACTAGCACTGGCTGCCTGGCACTGCTCTGTACCCACATTTCAGTGTTGCGCTAATCAGCTGCCCTGGTGTGGCTCTAGTGGGCCCATGTGCAGTGTAGTCTGTGGTAGTCACTTCTCCAGAGGGCATAAGAAGTTTACCTTGGCAGTTCTATGTAATGCCACCTTCACTGGTGTGCAGAGTACATGATCCAGGGTGTATAGCTACCTCTGCCTAGATTTTCAATTATGTTGTTGTCCAGAACCATGAATGGGCAGCTCAGGAAGAGGGTTCCTACAAGGGCAGGGCCACAATGGAGAGCTCCCACTAGGGCAATTTTTAGTGGAGCCATGAGGGTAGAGCTATCCCTGATATCCCAGCCAAGTGGAGCCACAAGAATGCAATTTAGCCTGAGTCACAGACACAAGACTAAAACCTGTGAGAATTGTGGCATGTGCCTTGCCCAACAAAGTCCTGAGGGTAGAACTGCCTGTAGCCTTGCGGGCACAACTTTGTTTCTATTCTGTCCAGAAGCCTGGACATCAAGACTTCAGACTTAATGTTGCTTTCCCTGTTGGGTCTCAGACTTATTTGGGACCTGTTACCCTTTTCTTTTTTCCTATTTTTCATTTCTAGTGTTGGAATGTCTATTCTGTGCCTGTTCCCCAGATGTATTTTGGAAGCACATAACTCATTTGATTTCACAGGTTTACAGCTGAAGAGCAATTTGTCTCAGAATGAAATCACACCTTGAGTCTCACTTATATCCGATTTAGATGGTATTTCTGTAAGACTTTGGGCTTAAACTCTAAAGTTGATGCTAGAATGAGTTTAGACTTTGGGAGCATTTGGATTAGAATAAATGTATTTTGTATGTGAGAAGAACATGAATTGGAGGGGGCCAGGAGTGAATTGCTATAGTCTAAATGTCTGTGTCCTCCCAAAATTCATTTCTTGAACTCCTAACCACCAAGGTGATAGTATAATAGTATCAGCAGGCAGGGCCCTTTGAGAACGAGTTAGATCATGAAGGCCGAGCCCTCATAAATAGAACTAGTGCCCTTATACAAGAGTCCCCAGGAAGCTATTTTACCCTTCCAATATGCAGACCCGACTAGAAAACATCATCTATGAATAAGAGAGCTGGTTTTCATGAGATACCAAATCTGCTGAAAGATCGATCTTGGACTTTCCATCCTCCATAATGGTGAGAAATAAATTTCTGTTGTTTAAAAGTTACACAGTTTGTGACATTTGATTATAGCAGCCTGGACAGACTAAGACAAGAGGTTAAGAGGTGGAAGCTGGGAGACCTGCCCACTGCCAAGCTCCAGGCTGAGCCTTTGCCTCAAGAGCTTTTTGTCTCCCATAGTTAATTATATCTCTAATTATCATATCATGAATAGCTAGAAGAAAAGACTATATGGTAATCATCAGTGTTCTACATAAAGACGTAGTCTAGAAAAACTAAAATCTCCTGAAGGAATATTATGAGATTCTCATCAAGAGAGAAACAGGCCAGTGGCTCACTAAAAGATCTTGCTTCCCAGGGCTACTCTTAATGCTCTTTTGGCAATTCATCCCACCCACCAGAGCTGCTAAATGGTGGGAAAAGGACATACCATCACTGTCTGCTGACCTTAAATTATCAGAGTCAGACTCTGAACACAGAAAGCAGTAACATCCAATTTGACTTAATCCACTGTTGAATAGGAGAAAGAGCATGGGCTTCAGAGTCATATGGCCCAAGGTCCAAATCCTAGTTTTGTCAGTTTCTATTGCCTTTAACTTCAGGTATGTTCGTTAATCTTTAAATCTGTTTTCAATCTATAAAATGAGGTAAAAAAAAAATAACATATATAGATCATCTAAAATATGTTAAATGTACACACTCAATATTAATAGCCTAACTCTTCACGCAGACTCTCTTAACTACTACACAAGAACATCACAACTCTGTGACCATTTGTAAACATGATTGTTTTTATACATGTCCAGATAAATAAACTACAGATCTTCCCCTGAAGTCCTGCATATTACAAATATCATTGTGTCTTCATCATAAACACAAGCCCAAAATGTAAAGCAGCAAAATTCATATTTTCCTTACACTGTACAAACATTGCTTATTAAAATATAAAGCCTATAAAGAGAACAGCAATTGGGCAATCTATGCTTTACTTATAGGCCTTGATAGAGTTCTTAACATGAATAGTATTTCTTACCAAACACCAAAGACAAAAGCAAAACTCTTTAGGTTGAGTTGAGCTTATTTCTTGAATTGTTTCTCTGGGTTCTTTCTTATCAATGGATGTCCTGTTAAGTGGGACATTCTGGTCAAGAAACATTTCATGTGGGAAGTCCTTGGGCTGTAGGAACATAGCAGTAGTTCAGCTATCTCAACTACAGGAGAGTCTGGTGGTAATGGCAGAATTGATGTCACCCACCAGTAGCCAAATACTATTCAAATATACAAATGGTGTCTTTGCCCCTCTCTTTGAACATGAACCATTATGGAGTGTGTCTGTGTATGTGTGAGTCTGCTTTTACTATGGGGTTAGATTGTTTGGTCGTCAGTAGCCTCACTCGTAAACTATGAAATAGTCAAGTCTATATCAAATAAACATATTGCTCTTATAGGTTAAAGAAGAGGAAATGCAGTTCTAGAGACAAACATATACAATTTGGCAAGGTTTGGGTTGGTGTGCAGGCCATGACAGAGACTGCTACATGATATCTGAACAGGTTGTGTTTACTATTAGTGTGTGTCATAGTGCTCTTGCATATCATTCAGAAGCAAGTGTTGCTGGCAGGTGTTCTTTCACTTTCCCATGAAACAAGCCAGTCAGAGGAAACGCTCAAGCACTTTACACCCCAGGAATTTGTGTTAGAGTAAGTTCTGCCCTTGTCCCACATGTGTCTTCTTGATATGAAATGGTGGCACTGAAAATATTGGTGTCTGCCCTGGCTTCTTCCCTTGAAATCTGTGAGTGGAGTGGACTGACCCTGATGAGATGCTGTCTCTGACAGCACTTTCCTATCTTCAATCTGACCCCACTCCAGAATTTTGCCTCAAATTTCTCTGTAACAGACTACAATTCTGATTGTTTGGCCCTGGCTTGAATTAGAGATGGTTCAATTGTCCTAGAAAGATGGTGCAAACACTATTCACAAGCAAAAGCATGAAACCGACCATGCTGCCCATCAAAACTGGACTGGATAAAAAAAAATGGTACTTATACATGATGGAATACTACACAGCCATAAGGAAGAACAAAATTATGGACTTCACAGCAACTTGGATGGATTTGGAGTCTATCATAGTCAGTGATCTATCACAGAAACAAAGAACTGAGTATCATATTTCTCACTCATAAGTGGACCTGAATACCTCTCATAATACCACAAAAAAGGAATTGGCAGTAGCAGACACTGCCAGGGGAGGGGGAGGCACCTAACATCAATAAATCTAGATGAAGAGATGCAATGAGAGACCCGAAACTTTACCTGTACTTAAGTCACTTATGTACGCAATCCTGACTTGTACCCTACAACTTTAAAATTAAATTATTTTTTAAAAATATGGTTCAAACCAACATTTCTCTTTACATGATTCATGGAGAATTATATTTTTTATCATGCAAATAAAATTTTCTTGAATAGCATTTGAGAAAATGAGTAAAATCAGTTTTTTAGATCTGGTCATCTCATGCTAAAGGACATTACAAATCTACAAGAGGAACATCCAGTATTTAGTGCTTCTGAAAATGCATTTGACAAAAAAAAAGTTTCTCATGCATTATAACAGAAGACAATGTTCTAAGGAACATACTTTATAGAACTCTCATTATAGGAAAAATGAGATGATAGCACCTGACTACAGTAGATTTCTCATCCTTCAGCATAAAAATCTTTCTGATAAGAAACACCGACCCAGACTTGACCTCCTTGCTTGCTGTTTCCCGTGTGGCATTATCTGAGTGCCCCCACTCTGTCCAAAGCTTTTTCCCACCTGCTCTCTACTGAAATAACTCTCACAAAGACAAATTTGTATAGATGTCAATTCCACAGTTGAAATGAGACTGAAAACGAAAATCCTCCATCCCTTACCCTATCCCCAGTGTTCTTAAGTTATCAAAGCAGAATGTTGTTTTTCTAAAATCAACAAAATTTGCTGAGTTCTGTTATATGTAAGCTGTGTGCTAAGCCCTGTTGATAAGGAAAGAGAGGGAGGGAGGGAGGCAGGGAGGTAGAGAGAGAGAGAGAGAGAGAGAGAGAGAGAGAGAGAGAGAGAGAAATATTCCGAAGAATGAAAGGAAGACAGGTGCCCTATAGACAAGCTGGTGACCTCACAGAGTTGCTGAGACCAGACAGAGAGAATTCTGGGGTTTCCTGGGCAGAAGGGGAAAACTAATTAGAAATCCTCTTAATGATTCTTTTCAGACTCATGAGAAACCTTAGCAGTCATTTCTAATCTCAGCTCCCATAGAGGGCATAAAATCAAAGCCCCCTTGAAATGCTTCAGGGGTTTCTCTCTTTTCATTCCCTTTATGGACAAGTGGAGAAAAGGGGCCTGGGAGACTGGCAGCTTCAGTTTTCACAAGACTCAAGTTAGCCCAAAAGCAAATAGTCTAAACATTTTTTCAACTCAGAGGCAAAAATCTTTTTGCCAATGGACCAAAGACAATAGAAACAGGAAGGCCAGTTTCTCCTAAAATGTAAGATCCTGAGCATGAACAGCTGAATAGATAAAAAGGTTAGCCTGGCATATGTGCATTCACAACAGAGGAGGAGAAATGTATTTTTTATTCCTGCCTTCCTGCAGCTTGCATCCCTGCTGCAAAAAAGCTGGGACAGTTTTGCCTTTGCTTTTTCCTAACAGTAGAAGCACATCAAGTTGGAGATGCTAGTCAGAACCAAAATGTGGAATCAGTTTGCCTAGGCAAAGTGGTACCCATCCCCCCGCCCCCTACCCCCCACCCCCACCCCCAGTACTTAATAGTCCTTCCTGAAAAGAAAGTACATCATTGTCTGAGAGAGGGAAGGAGAGAGGAAAATAAGAAAAGGGAGAAAGAAAAGGAAGGAGCTGAGTAGTTCCATGAGATTTATTCGAAAGCAACTGCTGTTAAAAGTCAGTGTTGCTTACCTAACAAGCTACGATGGAAGAGAAAATTCTTTTATGTAAGCTTCTATTTAATTTTACATCATTTTCTTTTCAGTTTAACAGTATGCTACTACTTTCGAAAAAAGTTACTTTTAAGACTTCTAATTTGTGCTTGTAAAAATCCATTTCTGAGTGCAAGTTAAATAGATATCCTGACCTAAGCTTTGGGCACCAAGTGTATATAGGGATCCCAGCATGGGTTTCTTTATGAGGTTTGAAAGGACCATTTTTACAACCACCTATGTCATATTAATGCATCTGTCTTACATGTGTCCCATGAGAAGAGAAACAGCTAAGAAAGGAATAAAACTTGGTGGATTTTGACTTAATGGGCAGCCAGGGAATTTGGTGCTCCATTCATCTTCACCAGACTTAGTACAATGCTAGAACAAAGAAATGGCTGACAGAAAATGGAAGAGCTCATTGTGCCTTGTCAGACCAGACATCACAAAGTTTGCAAACAACAAATGTCATAGCAATTGCTTTTATCTACATGGAAATTTACAGTGTACAAAGAGCATCATGCAGATACATACATGCATATAAATACACAAAATAAACATATATGTGCTTATACAATAATATATGCTATATAAATTTACACATTAACTTTGTGTGTGTGTGTGTGTGTGTGTGTGTGTGTGTGTATACGTCTTCTCTCATTTAATCCTCCTAAAACCAATAAAACCTCTGGAAAGTCGTAGTCTTTATTCTTCATGAGACAGGAGGGCATCAAAGAAGTAAAGTGATTTGTCCAAAAGCAAGGGGTAAAGTTGGGACAGGAACTCTGTTCCTAAGATGTCAAGTCGGATGTACTTTGTATTATAAGGGGAAACTGAGGCACTGAAAAAAGTTCAGTGTTTTATCCACATGACTGAGGAAACTGAACTCATACTAAACAGACTACTCTGAGGTGATAAAACAATTTTAGACAGGAAGAATATAATGACTAGTTCAGTTTGGTTGACATTTCCTATTCTATGACAATCATCCTTTTGAAAGCAGAAAGGAACACCAGTCTTAGAAATCACTGGCAGAGGAGAAATGAGAAAGTGCAGTTGCTTACTCATCTCCCTCCACAGCTTATTCATATAACCTTGAGGAAAGTTCTTCCCAGTACTTTTAACATCCCACAAATGAGGGTGAATAAACACAGGACAGAGGTTTAAGGTGAATTAGGCTCCCCCATGACAAAATCAAACCTGTCTTTTCTTACTGGCATTTAAGAATGGGAGACATCTGCCACTACAGAGTCAGGAGTATAACAAAGTCCCCTCAGCCTAACCATGTGCTGGCAGTCACAGCAGTAGCAAGGCACTCACACCCATTTCAGCTACTAGCTGATGGCTATAGAGATGAATTTAGAGTATGCATGGGTGTGTGAGGGTGTGTGTACGTGTGTGTGCGTAAGGGGAGGCGGGGATGGGAGGCTTTCATTTACTTTATGGCCCTTAATAGATAACCACATTCATAACTAATGTGCTATTTATGGGATTGGACAAATTTAATTTTGTAGTTGCCAGGCTTCTTTCATTTTTAGGAAAAGTACTTGCAGCCTTATTTGGAATTTCCAAATTTGAAGCTGAATCCAAGTCTTTATCCTTGCTATAAATGGAGCATTAATCCTTTTGCGAGCCTAGAAGAAAATGTGTAAGCATAAGATGGCCTCTTTAATGGGAACGATGGAACTCACCAAAACTCTTGAGGGGCCATATCTGAATATCGCTTAATCTTGGCCTTCATATGAGATGAACTTATAAAAAAGAGTTTCAGAGTCCTAGATCTCGAAGCTGGAAGATTTTCATTAGACAGAATTGCTTTGTGGTAAAAGTGCTGTACACAACCTTTATTTCTTGAATTTTCAGTGTCTTTATCTGTATAACTGAAGTGATCATATGTTCCTCACAGGATTGTTGAGAGGACGAATTAAAATTATTTATGTTAAGAGCATTTTGCAGAGGTCCTTAAACATTATGTGTCCAATAAAGTTTAGTCATTCTCGTTATAATTAACATTAATATTACATGACTCCTATGAAGAGAAGATGGTAAAAGTTTACATTCATAAGCAAAAAAAATGCACTAAATACATAAAAAAAATTGCTCATCTAGAGGATATGTGAGGGGATGATCACAAATTGATTGTAATAAACTCAAAATATGAGTTTTCTGTAATTCAACTCCCCTCTCAACAAATAATTTAATGTTTACTTTAGATCAGTAAAGAGATTGGGTTTGTTACAGATGTTATACTCATAGGAAAAAGAACAAACCCTCTGGAGAAAACTTATTGGTGATTTCTCTCAGCAGAAACAACTAGAAAGCCCTACTCAATAGCTCAGGAACAGGAAATGTGACTATTAAAGACCCAGTGACTTGGTTTGAAAGTCACTGTGAGGATTAGCCAGGCTTAAGAGAAGTGGTGTCCTGCTTGAGCTCTGGAGCAAGGGAAGGATAGGACTAAGGTGGCTTGCCCAAAGACACAGTACTAATAGGTGTGCAGTCAGGAATCAGTGGCAAGTGCTCTGATTTGAGAATCAATTGAACAATACTGTCACTTGGGTTTTTTAAGGAATGCTTTATAGTTTTGTCTTTTTTGATGGCAAAATATGAGGAAAGCAGAGTTATAATGTCATCTGAAAGAAGTAAGAGTAAGGCCAGGAGTGGTGGTTCAGGCCTATAATCCCAACACTTTGGGAGGCGGAGGCAGGTGGATTGCTTGAACCCAGGAGTTCGGACCAGCCCAGACAACATAACAAGACCTTGTCTCTATGTGTGCGCCCACATGCAAGTATAAAATTAGGCGCATGCCCGTAGTCCCAGCTACTTGGGATACTGAGGTAGAAGGATCTCCTGAGACCAGGAGGTTGACGCTGCCATGGGTAGACTTCATTGTGATCATGCCACTGCACTCCAACTTGGACAACAGAGTGAGATTCTGAAGAAGAAAGAGAAGGAGAAGAGGGAGAAGAGGGAGAAAAGGAAGAAGAGGGAGGAGAAGGAGGAGGAAGAGGAGAAGAGGAGGGGGAGGGGAAGGAAGAGGAGAAGGGGAGGGGGAGGAGGAAGAAGAGGAGAAGGGGAGGAGGAGGGGAGGAAGAGGAGAAGGGGAGGAGGAGGGGAGGAAGAGGAGAAGGGGAGGAGGCAGAGGAAAGGGAATAACTAGTATCCTATTATAAATTGGGTGTGTCTCATAATAAAGGAATTATTTAGTAGATCGATCTACAGGTAATCACTTACAGGGATCCTTGAAGGCTCCCTTTGTGCTCTCTCAGCAGGCTATGTAAAAATCCCATCAGAAGGGCACAGAGGACATAGTGCCATTCTGAAGCTCCGTCTCTTCAGTTCGAAGAGTTTTCCAAAGAAGGATGGCTCTATTAAGAGTTTCAAATTATAAACAAAGGTTTGAACGAATCCTAAACTGTGAAGTTAGGTCACTCTGCCAAGCACTGTGGTCTCCCAACAACAGCAGCATAGCTGGCTAACAAAGAAATATTCTATTGCTAGTCACATTGCTTGTCATAAAATCACTTTGTCAAAGTGAAGAAAATTTTCTTCCTCAAAAAAAAATTTATGAAAAAACATACTATCTTGGTTGCTTATTATTGTAGGAAGTAATTCTAAAATTATTATGCCTTCCTGCAAATGTTATTCTCTCCCCACAGAGGCAAAATAATAGATTTTTCAGCACAATGCAACTATGGAAATTTTTTCACTGATTTCCTGTCTTATTTTCTAATGCATAAAAGTAAAAGAATGTACAAAACTGTATTGATTAAGATCAAGCATGAAGTTTGCAGCAAAACTTTATCACCATTTTCAAAACTGACAAAATCAAAGCAACTTGATAAGTGAACATAATTGAGTTCAGAGAACCTCAAGACATTTCCTTCCTTTATTTTATTCTTCCCCTTTCATGATAGGGACAGCACATGTTTGACAAGGATGAAATGAGTCATCTTGTACTTTCTCCCTTTGGAAAACAGCAAAGAGAAATGTCAGGGCACAGCATGGTGGATATTGGGTGATTGTGACAACCCTTTGTGTCACAGTATCACACTCCCAGACTGGGCCACTGTCTAGGGGGTTCTCAAAATTATGGAGCATCAGGTTAATCACACATGCTGTCACTTTTCAAAGCCTATGGAGGAATGCCATGCCAACTTTTGATGGGTTTCTGTGGCAAAGACAGCCTCATCTTCAGGGAGTTCCATTCCAAGACATGGCCTTTCCACACTGTATATGTGTGTGCAAGCTGCCCACAGTTGGGAAACTCTTGAGGGCCTCTCAATTCTGCCCTGTTAGTTCTGATACCTCCTAGGCCAAAGGATACCCTTGAATAGAATAGATTTATCTGTTCTTTTTGCCATTTGCCAACCACTTGTGACTGCTGCTATTTTTTTCTCACAAGTCTGTACCCATAAAAAGAACTTCATCTTCACCCCCCTGAAATAGCATGTCCTCGAGAGCAGAGCAATTTCTCTTTATATATATTAGTACTGCTTCTTGAAATATGTATTATTTCACAGAAAAAAAGGAGTCTCACATCACAACCCAAAGACCCTTGGGTTCTCCTGGAATCTCAAGAGCATTTTTATGAACGAATAGGTTTGTGTTACACTATTTCATTCAGCACTTAAATCTGTCTATTGCCTTCAAAGTCTGTATTGCTTTACAGTCTAATTTCACACTTTCATACTCTTAAAGCCCTTTTTCTCCAATCACTCAATTATTTATTTAACCCTGATACAATCCTCAGGAGTCAGGCTAGCGTTGTCCTCATTTTCAAGGCAGAAAAGTGGGGTGGTGAGTGTGTATGTGGATAGGAGTATTATGTGTATGACAGGAGAGGAGAAAGCATTGCACTTATTCACAGAATCAATTCAGAATGCGAAACTAGGATACATGGCTTTTCTGAGTTAGTCATTTACTGTGTCCCTCCATCAATAAATATATAGATACACTGACCACTTAGATGGTAAGCTATGAAAATTAGAGGCTTAAGAAATCATCCCATCTGGCCACAAACCTTAGAAACTCATCAGAAATACATATTGTTCCTTAAAAAATTTCTCTGGAGATACACCTTTTTCTCCTAAAATTTCTTTATTCTGAATTTTCTTCAATAACATTGATGAATAAAGAGCAAATTGGCAACAAGTCATCGTAGGATTCTGTTGTTCCATCATTAATTCTCTTGTGGGTTAAGCTTAGTGGTACGCTCTTTTCCTTTGGTTTGGTTTTTGTTTTTGTTTTTGCTTTGAACTTACAGAAGACAGAATGTAATAGAAGATATATTGCATTTCAAAAAGTCACTTAGATTAATGATTAAATCTGATGCCTGCCTCATATTTCCTCTTATCTCATTGTTAAAATAATTAGAATAATTGCACCCAATCTTAAAATCAGTTTGACTTATAAACTTGATTTATTTTTAATGTCTTGAAAATGTCTTAGATAACAGTTATTATATATGAGATATAATGCAGTATATGTTTTAATGTTACGTTTTCTTTGATCTTTGTTCTCATGATGGTATCAGTACAGTGACATTGTGCAGGGTGAGTTGAGTCACATACAATATACCACAGAAACAGCAAGGATGTGCCAAAGGAAGTGAAATAACACTGGATGACAAAAATCTTCTTAATCCAAAGAGGGAATTTCTTTTTGAATATTATATTTAAAACTGATTAATTGAATTTGTAGATTTAAAAGTACTTAAATCTCATAATTTATGGAATCTCAAATCCCATAAAGATGGTCACCTCTATTTTCGTTATCCTATATCTGTGTCAACTCTATTCACATTAGAAAGAGAAGAATCACCAAGAAAAACAGGTAGTAGAAAGGATTATTGGAGAGGAAACAGGTGCTAGAGATGGTTGGACCCACAAGCAAAGCCACAGGCCATAAAATACAGTGTTGCTTTTAATGGGGAAGCAGAAATGGGATAATAGAGAAGGAAACAGAAAGTTATAAAGTACTGGTGATGCTCTAATCCTTGAGATGAATGGTAAATTCACAGATATAAATATATATAATTGATTTGTGACATATTTTTATATTATCAGATATTAAATCCAAATTATATCAGCAGCATCATAACTTATAGAAACTGGAACTCAGTCTTTTATATAAGTTTTCTACCATTTTTGAAGCTAAGATTACAAAGTGAGGAATTCTTGGGAACAAAGAATCCAGGGCAAAATTAAAACATCCTAGCCTTCCTCTGACATAGCAACAAACTATTTTTCCAAACAGGTAGAGTAGACATAGCATCTACTTCTCTAAGAAGGCCCTCTTATGTAGAGTCTTGTGTAGACTCTAACTCCTTCCATTCAATTATTACTTTTACTAGTCTGCCACAATGCTGGAAATTTTACACATTGGATATTGATTTTTTGGGATTAGGCTTTGTTTCCATCTGTTATACAAGAACTTTCCACCTGCATACAAGTGTGTCTTAACACCTCCATCTGAATTCATCTAGTACAGTCTTTATAGGAAACTACCTGAAGACAAGATCTGGGGGAAGTAGCACTTGAGACTGGTAAAGTTTTTCATACCTTTGCAGATGAGAAAGAATAGAAAGTTAATAAAGTTAATAAATAAACCCCAAAACCCACCCTGAAAGGCAATCCTGAATTATGGAATCTAACTGGATTATTCAAATTGTCAAGACACTAAGAGCCCTAGGATTTCTAGGAAGCCAGATATTTCCAAACAATGGAAACCCCAAAATTTATCTTCAGGACAACTAGGGATTTTGGGGCTCAGGAGCAAATTGATCCAGACATTTTGAGAGGAGAATGAAGATAATAGGATCAGTCTCTTCTAGAACAAAGTCTTTGGAACTGACTCACCATGTTAGCAATCATCATTAAACTACCCAATCTAGGACAAAACCTAGATTGATATACCCAAGAATCAGTGTTGGGTAGGTCAATGATCAGGGGTTAATTGTCAACTTTGGAGATAGTGCAAGAGAGAACTATCTTAGCATTCTAAACAGAGAGCACTTTAATGAGACCATCTGTATCTGTTAGGATACCAGAAAGAAACACAATCCAATTCAGATGGCACAAGAAATTTTAATAAAAGAAATATTCACAGATATATAGGAACCATCCAATAAACAAAGGATAATGAGACATCTAGAGACTGTCAATAGCAGGAAGCCATTTCCACCCCAGGCTTGAAGAAGCAAGAGGCAAAAATAGCTATATAGAAGCTCATTGGAGCTGGAACCTCCCTGATAGAAATTATAATGATGAATGGATACAGCCTCTGTTAGACACTCAACCCTTCTGTTCACTTCCAACAGGGGCTCCCCTATGGCTGAATTCAACCAACCAAAATCAAGGGAGCCTAGATGATGCAAACATGGAAGGTTAGCCTCCTAGAACCCAGAACAGGATGAATAAGGATACAGAACAGAAGTGGGTTATGGGGAATGAGAGGCTAAATGAAGTATATCCAGCTTATCATCTAAAACATCAAATCATCAGGGGAGAGAAATATTAAATTACCAGGGATGAGAAATATTAAATTACCAGAACTGATTCCAAAGCATTGAGTCAACAACTGATTAGAAAGAGGAGGGTGCAATCTGGAGAGAGTCCCCAAGGATCCATGCACATCAGTGAGAAAGATGTTGAGGAGGGTGGGCATTTGACCACTGCTAAGACCGGATAATATCAACCATCACTGACATGGCTATAGAACCTACATGCCACCTCACTGGTTCTGCTCAAAATTCTTTTTTTTATACAAATATGTAGATTAGAAAATATAGTTTGTTTAGAAGGTAAGTCAGAGAGAGAGAGAGAGAGAGAGAGAGAGGAGGTTCACCTCCCCCAGGTGGGAGAGGGGGGCATAGTTTAAGAAACCTTGGCCTGTCCATAGCTCAAAGAGCACATGCCCGCCCATAGCTTAGCAAGACAATGGCCCCTTGCTGCTTGTAGTTCAGTCCTTTTAATCCTTCCCTTTGATGGGGGGGAAGGTCATTAAGGTGATTGAATGGTGGTCTGCTCTACATCATCAGAAGGGGCAGGTAAGCACAGGTACTGATGACAGGTGATGGACAGCAGGCAGATGGGTGGGTTAGTCACGTGATTGCTGCCGTAGTGGTGGGGTCTGTCTATGTCATGAAGGTCACAAAGAGCTAACTAGATTAACTTGGGTCTTATGGGTGAAGGCAAATACTTGGAATAGAAAAGCTAATTAGTAACAAGCTGGGGAAGGGGATGTAAAGCAACTGTCAAGTGCTACCTCTAAGAAACTGGTTCTATCCTTGGCTAGTGATTAGAGGGTAAGTTAAGTGAACTGCTAGAAAAACATGAGATTTAGGCAATGTTAAAATGGCTGCTTATTGGGTATATTAAATCCATGTTATGTCCTTTCATCTCCTCATCATGTTATTTTGAAACATTCTTCTTTGTACCTGGGAACAGGGACAAAGTTCAGGCTTCTGTAGCTACTTTCTGCTGAGCATGGGCACAGAGGTGTCCCTACCTTTCTAGAGCAAGAGGAGGGGATGAAAGGACAGGAGCCCATGGAGTTGTTAAGTGTCTTTAGTATATGTATACAAGGCACTGTGTACAAGCGTATACTATTAGAATTAATTCTACTGTAATGAAGGCCATTATGGCCACTGTTATGACATATTGAGGCTTCAATGTCTGGTAAATTTTATTTATAGTTACCACAGTGGGCTTGATACCCACTACAGGAGTTCAGGCAGTTTTTAATGTTGCACCAGTGAATTCCTGAGTTCATATGTGGATATCCCCACAGCTTGTCTTCAAGCTTCTTTGGGTTTTGTGATAAGGATCTATAGACTGTTACAAGGGGTTTTGATAATAATGATATTAACAAGGAAATACAGCTACTTTGACAAAGTCTGAAGAAGAAAAACTTGAAAACAGTAGAGACATGTAGTTAGGTTGTAACTTAAATTGTAGGAAATAATAATGACCAAGAGAATTTAACACAGATAAACATTGGCCAGAGAAAACTAACCCATTTGTTTTTATAATAGGTCTGATATACCTTCACAATGATTGATATGGTAGAGGGTGAATCCCAGGTAACCTCTACTCCAGAGAGATAAGAGATTGACATCACTCCACTTTTGATGAGAGGAGTGGGATGGTATTGACCTTCTGACAGGGAAATGACTCTCCTCAAAATTCTTAAAGGGGACCTATAGTTATGCTGTTTTCTCCAACCCTCTCATCCTTTTCTTAAACTCAGTTAAATTTTTTAGAGAACCCTTGACCTCCCTGACAAGGTCATTTTCACCCGATCACATGCTCATACAGAACCATATAATTTCCCTTCATAGCATTTTTACATTCATAATTTTATATTTAGTAGTGTAATTCCTCAATTGCTGTTTGTTTTCCCTCCATGTTATGAACCTAATAAGATCAGGAATTGTGTCTTTTTTTTCTTCTCACCATTGCATCCTCAGTAGCTAGTATATAATATAAACTCAAAGATATTTTTGAGAGAATAAATTTTTTAATGGAAAATAAATGTCCCTAACTCATGGCAGTTAGATGGCTTAGACAAGAGCTGGCTCCATAAATTAACAAGTAATATCCAGGGAGTGTCCTTTTATGTTGTGCAGAAAGAAAATGTGACATCCAGGTGCACTATGTTAAAGAGAATTTGCACTGGACACTTGTTAAAAGTGGCAAGACAGATTTTATTCCAGTTACTGCAGTAGGGAAGACGGGCTTCAGTATAACACTGAGCTAAACTCCAAGCTATATATACAAAGAAGACTTTATTTAAGACCATTGCAGTAGGGGCGAAAGATTGTACTTAAGTCCATTAAAACAAAAGGCAGGAAAGTTTCAATCACTAGAGTGAGCTAGTGGAAAACTACTGGGGGAAGTTAAGAAGGAGGTTGGTTAATATCATTAGGCCATCAGTGCTTGCTAACTGGAGTTTACTGAAGTCAAGTTTCCATAATCCCAGAGACTAGAAATCAGGATGCCATCTTGCTTTATGATTACATTTCATAGGGATGGCTCCAAGGTCCTTGAGAAAGACATTTTTGGGTTGAAGATTTACATCTTAAAGGGGCAGGGAAAGCATTTAAAATTCAAGTTTTCTAAAGTAAATGACCTAAGAAAAGAGAGGTCAGGGGCCTATAATCAGGAAAAAACCTGTCTAAAGTTTAGTCAAGCTGTGGGGAACATTAATTCTATCATGATTAATCATGTTTCACTACTTTTTCAGATTTCAAGCAATGTAATTCAAAACAGGAAAGTCTCAGAAACAGTTCATGTTGTAATTCAGCGTGAGAAACACCTGGTGTGAGTGAGTAGCAGTTAAAGGTTATATGACGATAGCAAAAAGCCCCTTAAAGAAAGAGAAAATAATCTGCCTCTGTGGTTTCCTATTACACCCTCTCAGCTATTGCACTGAAAATAGAATCATGCTTGGTAATTATGGAAGAGGTATCTTGGAAGCAGGAGGTATTTATATTAAATGCCAAGTCAGCAAGCAATGGCACAGGAAAATTATTCCACCCCTTTGTGCTAACTTCTAACCCAGAGTCTAACATGCTCACTACATACCTCCAGATCCCCAGCCTGGGAATTCCAGAGGCAATGGGGAGTAAGCAGCAACCCAACATTTCACTGCAGACCAAAAACGGTGAGAGAAAACATCAAATCAGGTTATAAAACAGGGAAAGCCTTCAAGGAACCAAGCACAGCTAACAATGTAGGTCATCAGTTTCTCAAACTCTTATGCAATAACTGTTGCAGCTAGAGTTTCCTCTAAGATATAACTAACAGAATAAGCAAAAGCATACTTGGAATCGGCATAGAGAAGTAAAACTGGTGTAGAAAAGTGCATTAAGGTCATAAACTACATTGCTGCTGCAGCTCACTTTGAATGTTGACTCAGATATGTGGACTCCAAGTAGAGATATCTCCATCAGATGCACCATCACCCCTCCTGGGACAGGCAACCTCTGTCCCTCAGTTCTAGACCTTCTGCAGTTTCAGCTGTTTGCAGAATTCCTGCTTTCTGCTTGGAGAGAGCAAGTCTGTTTCATTAGTCTTGGTACTCTGAACTTCTGCTTATTTAGACTAATTAGCTTCCTGCCTCTGGTGAGAAAAAGGACATGAAATCCAGACTAACTCCTCTCTTCTCTTTTTTTTTTTTTTTGAAAATGAACATCTACTTTTTTTCTCCTTTATTTTTTGCAGAGCGGTAGAGACTGACATGCTGACAATTCAGCAATTTTGCTGTCCTGGAAAATTTAATGAAGAGGGGAGGGAGACAATACTACTTATGAAGGAGACTTCAGTTTCTGCAAAATTGAGGGCTTGTGATACAGAGTTTGTTTCATTGCTTAAATGACCACCAGCCCCAAAGGGGACCTGGCAGCCCCCAAATGTCTGTTTTTTCCCTCACCTCTCTTTGTGGCTTTCTTCTCGCCTGTTCTTTCTATAACAGACACTGTGTTTTCACCTGTCTCTCTACCTGCCCTCCTTTCCTTTAGGTCTGGGTGAAGTCCGTTAACTCTTTTGACTCTTAGGTCATTCCACAAGTTAATGACTGATCGACAGGGAACCCTGGTTACTTCATGCCTCACGTCTACAGACACAGTGGACATGTGTGGGACATGTCTTAGCACATGATTAATTCTGCAATTCCAAAATAGACAGTTCATCTTCATGCTTTAGAATTTCCAAAGATTTTAAAGAGATCGTATCAGCATCTCCTAAAATCCCCTTTGTTTCACTGACAGCTTTAAAAGATCATCTTTTCTGGCTGCAAAATTACGGATGTCATTTTTAATGATCGATGTTATTTGTCATCTCAAAGGATAGTCTCTGGTGAGAATTACAAAGACGCCTTTATGAGACAGGGCCAGGAGCCCAGAGTAAATCAGTGAATGGTTTTATGGTGACCCAAGTGACATAGCTGAAGTAATCGCGTGGAAAGTGACACTAGACTCTAAATAACACTCCCTTCCACACCGCCTCTGACCTATGGCTCATTTGTTTGAGTTGCTTGCCTCTAACCGAATATGCCTTCAGTCCAGAGCATGTGAGAGTAATCAGTGAATCATTATTTGATGGGCAATTGCCTTCAGCCTCTGCTGTTCACTAATCAACTGTGTGACTAAGTCCATATCAATTAACTTCTCTGAGTCTCAGTTTCCATAACTATCAAGTGATCTCTATTTTAGTGCAAAAATTCTGTGATGCTGTGGTACGTCCTTCAGGAGAAACATCTGAAATTCACTGACTATATCCTTCTTTAACTGAAAGGAGGCTGAGAACCACAGCCCCTAAAAATCTTCATTGTCAGACACTACATAACAACACCCTCTGGAAAACTTACACTGTAATCAGTTTAAGCAACTGTCCCCTACCTAGCTAAGAAAGTCTGACAGACACTATTTATCCTCATTAAGTTATTTAGATGTCTAAGACTGTCTCTGATACCCCAAAATCAAAGACTATATTTGTTTAGGAGAAAAGCCGCAAAGTTTCCGGGCCCCAACTCTACCTCCAAAAGTTGTCATTGTAACCACTTGGTTGAGTGCCAGTTCGGAGCAGGTGGCCTAACACTGGTAAATTTTAGGGCTGTCTATGAAAGGAAGAAAAATATAATGAGGGATACCACTTCCACAGTCCTTAGGGTTCTCCTGTGCCACCCACCTTTTTTCAATGCAGGAACCAAGGTGGGGGGCTCTTCTTTGGTGAGGACACAGACTCTGAGTCACAGTCCACCCTCCCTATGACATGTCACTTATGCCTTGTGAAAATAAAAGCCCTAATGCAGTTTCTAATGCTGCCATAACAAATTGTCACACAGTGGTGCAAAACAACACCGTTTATTATGCCATTATTCCTACAGGTCCAATTTTCAGCACAGCGCAGTTTGATTTCTCTGCTTAGTGTCTCATAGGCCAAACTCAAGGTGTCAGAAAGGCTGATCCCTGATCTAGAGGCTTTGAAGAAGAACCCACTTCCAGGCTTATTTAGACTATTGGCCAAATACAGTTCCTTGAAGTTGTAAGGTTGCGGTATCTGTTCCCTTGCTAGCTGTCAGCTGGGGATCGCTTTCTGTTCCTCAAAGTTACTTGTGTTCCTTGGCACATGGCTCCTCCATCTTTGAAACTGCAGTGGCACATAAAAACTTCAACTTTCTCTTCTACTTCTAGTCAAAGAAAATTTTCTGTTTTATAATAGTTTGTGCAATTAGATTAGGCTCAAATGATAATCCAGTATTTTATATAATATTTATAAGTATTTATAATAAAATGCAAGCAATTTTAATGTCCATTGATTAGTAATATAAATTATATCTTCAAAGTCCTTTTTTTCAGGCAACATAACATTTTCATGGGTGTATCATATTCACAGTCATAGAAATTAAGGCAGAAAATCTTGTGAGAGAAAGGACATTTTTAGAATTCTGGATATGACAAGTATCTGGATCTAAACATCCTCCAAAATTATTCTCCTATGCTACCTAAATGAATCTGGGTTGTTATGTAAATGAGACTTTGGAATTTGCCTTGTGACCTTGAACTGTAATTATATAAAAATAAAAACTGCTAAGGCTAATGCCGAGGCAGTTTTAGCTGCCTGTGAGGTAATAAAAACCTTGCAAATATAACTCAAAAAAGAGATGAGAATACTGGACACTTTGAGACCTACATGCATGACTGGCAAGGTGATGGATTGGGCTGCTCCAGAGGGAGAATGCCCCTGGAGAAGACCACAGTCACTACCAACTCTATAACTCCACAAGACAGATCCAGCGGCATCAATACAACCACTCCACAAGATACTCTGTTAAGTGGGAGAAAATGCAGAAGAAAGGATGTGGGATTCCATTTTCAAGATTTGACTTTAGGGTAATTTTAAGAAGCCAGTCAGTTTGATAAATAAGGGAAAATTTTGACAATTCAGGAATATGAAAAATAGTATAGTCGCAGCACCCATGGTATTGACAGACAACACATAAGGCATATAAGAAAAATACTAGAGATGAAGCAGACTCAATCTACTTAGACAATCTATTTATACAAAAATCAAAGGCAATCCACTGTCATGAAATAATTTTATGAATTTAAGAGCTGAATAATGAAAAACGTATCTAAGAACATAACAGATAAAATATAAGTGATGTTTATCTTCTAACAAGTTGGAAAAAGCCTTTTAAAGATTAAAAGCAGAGAAGGAACTCAAAAAGGAAGAATGATACTTTTACTACACATATTTTTAAATTTCCATACAGCTAAAACCACCAAAAGAAAAAGTAAAATGTGATGAGAATTTGAGGGAAATAAAATGTATGTATTTTATTGTAAGACAGATGATAAACAGAGGCTAATATTTCACATATGCAAGCTTATATAGACCAATAATTAAACAAATAAAACAATGGGAAAATAATCGAAGGAACTAGACTAGCAATACACAAAGAAATAACTATAAAGGACTGATAATCATGAAAAAATTCTATTTCACTGGTAACCAAAGTACAAATATATAAGCAGTAAATATATAAGCAATAAAACACCATTTACTGCCCAAAACCTTTGTAATTAAGCTTAGTTACTAATGTTAACAAATATAAAAGGAAGAAAATGGACTTATGTGATGCTAGAGAAAACATGCATTGACTTAATTATCTTCTAAAACTGTTTGGAGTAAGAGCTGAAATATGTACATACCTCTTCTTCCAAAACATTTACTTTCAGAAATAAAAAAAGCAAGAATGTGCACAAATGTTTATCTCTGGCAGTCCAAGCATTAGTCATTTTGGTGAAAAATTTGAAACTAAGTAAAAGTCCAACAATAGGAATTGGTGATGTAAATTATGTATTCGTATAACATATCTATGAAAAATCATATACTAGAAGAATATTAAATTGTGTAGAAATGCCATGGTCCATTATGCATCACAGAAGGAAAATAAACAGCGTGCACAAAAAATGTATGTACACATAATACCATTTGCAAAGAAAAATACATTTACATGTAATATCAGTGTTTCATATAGAAAATAGACTAGAAAGTCAAGATAATGATAACAATTTTGCTTTCTATATTGAGGGTTGGAATTTTGGACTATTTGGGGGCTTTTGTGCATTTCTCAACTTTTCTGCAATGAACATATTATCAAAATAAAAATTAATTTTTAAGAACAATTAAAAATAAATGTTGACTGGGCATTGTGGTTCATGTCTATAATCCCAGCACTTTGGGAGGCCAAGGTGAGAGGATTGCCTGAGCCCACAGGTTCGAGACCAACCTGGGCAACTTGATGAGACCTTGTCTCTACAAAAAAATCCAAAAAATTAGCTAGGCTTGGTGGCGCATGTCTGTAGTTGGAAGGCTGAGGCGAAAAAATCACCTGAGCCCAGCAGGTTGAGGCAGTGGTGGCCATGAGCGTGCCACTGCACTCCGGCCTGGGCGACAGAGTGAGACTCCAACTCAAAAATAAATAAATAAATAAAATAAATGTCCAGAGTGGCATAAACTTGGGAGTCTCAATATAATAAAAATGAAGTTAAGTTACTGGACAAAGTGAAAATTGTAAATTCTAAACCAATAACTTGTGAAGGTTAGTTCCTGGGTATCTGCCCAAAGGCAGCAGGTACATTTATGATGTTCAAGAGGAAGCAGCAGTGACCTACTAACTACTGGGCTGACTAGCTTATGGGAATTTTTCCTTTCCATATTTTGGACATCTTACCCTAGTTAAATTTTCTCTGTCCAACTTCTTTCTTTGGAAAAGTGTACTTCTCCTAAATCTTCTCTGTTTGTGACTTACTAAAATAAAGACAGTGATTTGAGGTACTTAGAAGGTAGACTAATTCAGGGCATTCATACTTGTACACTTTATCAAAATCTGAAAATAATGTGTTCAGTGCACAGACGGAACATGAGGTTGAGAATGTCTCAATCCATATAATTGCCTTTATGTTAAGAAGTTTTGACACCCACCTAGGAATGTTGTTTTTGTTTTCATAATTATAAAAATTTTTTATTTTAAAATTGTGGGGTACAGTTAAGGGTTAGGTATACAAATATTCATTGTGCAGGTACCCTTGTTGATGAGGTGCACCCCCCCATTCCCCAGACAGATATTGACTACCGTTAATCCCACCTCACTGCCCCTCCCTTCCCCCGCCCAGTAGTTTTAATACTGAGTGATCTTTCACAGAAACAAAAATCTGAGTATCACATGTTCTCACTCATAAGTGGACCTTGACCAACTACCATAATACTGTAAGAAAAGGATTGACAGTAGCAAGAAATGGCAGGGAGGCGAGCAGGGGTGGAGAGGTGATACTGACAGTAGTCGATATCTGCCTGGAGAAGGGGGAACACACCTCATCAACAAGCGTACCGGCACAGTGAATATTTGTATACCTAACCCTGAATTGTACCACACAATTTTAAAATAAACGTTAAAAAAAAAAGAAAACAGGTGATGGAAATTTCACATGCAAATAATGGAAAAATATAACAGACAAAATTTGCAGAGATCATAATTGAACATAAAATTTCCCTAAGCCGTACAAACTCTGAATTAAATAAATTCAACCATATCTGAAAAAAAATTCTTTTAAATTACTTGCTCTTAAGACATAATGGTAATATTCTTAAACTTTCAGGATAACTAAATATCTTACCAATCTTCAGACCAAGAGAAAACTTTACTTAAATATTTTATTTGCTATCCTAAATACTAATAACAATGAAAGAACATCTGGAGAATATTGAGATAAAATGATAGCAATCCCAGAAACATCTACTCAGCCAGTATACTTTTTCTTTTTCACCATAAAAATTGCCACATATTTAGACATGCAAGAATTCAGAAGGTATTTACTCACATGCATTCTAACCAAATAGCAATTGCTTCAGTACAGCTATTTCTAAATATGGAAGATGCAATAAGTAAACAATGGTTTGCAAGAAGTATTACACCATTTATATCTAAATTCATATAAATACTAACGTTGTAACCATAGTTAGCATTATAAGTAATTAAATAGTGATTACTAAAATAGAATATAAGATATAAGGGAAAATATATAATAATCCAAAACTAAAGCATTTTGTATTTGGAGGATAAAAGCAGAACTAATAAGAGGAGTAAAAGAATTGTAAGCTAAGAATTCATGGTACAGGAGCATGAAACACTCTTGCCCAGGCTGTATTGCTGTGGTGTGATTATGGCTTACCATGGCCTTGAACTCCTGGGCTCAAGTGATTTTTCCTTCCTTTGCCTCCCACGTAGTCAAAAACATTTCCATCATTCTGATGAAAAAGCTGTTGGTGAATAAATCATCTAGGTAATTTGAAAGAATATAGAAATATAACTTGGATCAGGCAAAATTAAAAATCAAAACAAAACTTCAGAACTAGGAAAAATGAATGAATAGAATTATGATAAAGAAACAGAGAGAAATGAGAAGAATTAAATTGAGTGTCAGTTATTATACTAAATGTGAACTCGCTGGACCCCTTATCAAAATACAGACATTGTCAGATTGAGTATCTTGGTTAGGGTCCCTTTGGGGCCTCTGAGCAAAATTTGGAAGAATCACTATGATGTAAAGCCAGATGGAATGTGAATGAGCCTTCCCACGAAAGTTTCTAATTTTGTGTAAGGTCTAGAAAGATAATTGATTTCATTAGTCACCAGACTCTCCTCCAAATTATTTGAGGTCTAAAGGCTTAATGTGGCTGGCTATTGGAACTTGATTATATTATAATTTATCAGCTTGAATTTAGTCTTCAATGGCCTTCTGGAAATAAAAGGAAGAAGAGAATTGCCTTGGGGATCTATGAGATTAAATGAGCTCCCAGAGTGCATTTGAACATTCAAAGGAATAAAAATATTTTTCTCTACTCCATCTTTGGCCACAAAGCTTTCCCTTTCCTTACCTCTCAGGATGGTGAAAGATGGATTGCTATTGTTTTACCTGCACATTATGAGCCATAGACTCTGTAGGAGAAAAAGAAAATTTGAGTCCCAACTCTACAATTATAAAGTTGGCCCACAAGAAGATTAGTATATGGAAGAAAGACAATCAGTTAGATATTGTTTATAAGAAACAAATTTAAAATAAATAATGAAACCCTATAAAAGAAACTTCAGGGCCAAACAAATATATACCAAGAAAGTGTAAATCAGGAAATCATAAATAGTTATACAAATATTAGACAAATTGGCGTTGAGGACCGAAAGCAATATACAGGAGAAAAAGGGACATTTGTTATTATACTATTTATAATTGATGAAGACACTAAACATTTATGACCCAAGGACATATATAAATGAAGATTACATAGAAATATGAAGACACATAATAAAAACATAAGTTTATTAGGCAATTTAATGGACAAGGCAAATATACAGAAAACCAAATATGTAGAAATAACAGAGGATTTTTATACATTTTGGAAAGAAGTACCAAAGAGTTTTATTTTGCTTTTTTTAAAGATTATTGAAATTTTAAAAGTCTCTGGCTAAAAACACTTAAATAAGTAGGAGAATATTTAAAAAGAGAGTTGGATATTAGATAAAGAAAAAAAGAGTTTTTTTTTAACTAAAGGAAAATCTACTACAAGTAGAAATGCACACATATACATACTTAAAATAGTGAGAACATTTAATAATGAGAATATTTAATAAAAAAGAAATACTCTTCCAAAAATAATATATAACTGTAATGAAATTTCACTAACTATCCCTGAGGATGGTTTTTCTAGATTTTAATATTAACTAGTTCACAATTATATGAAAGAAATGAAGAAAAAACAAAGAATGATAAAGGATAAATTTACCCAATATTGAATTTTTGTAATAAAACCATCTTAACTATAATATGATATTCTTACAGGAATAGTGAATTAGATTAGTACAATAATGCATAGTTCATAAAATTTAATATAGAAAAAAGTTTGAATTTTAATTTATCAGGGAAAGAAGGATTGTTTATTAATTATCTCTTCTTAACTGATTATCTATCTGAAAGCAAAAGTATATTTTCTGATTTTTCATTTCTCTGTTACAAAGAGATAACTCTCAACAGATCAGAAATTTAAAGGCAAAAAAATTAAAGCACATAAAAGTTAGGAAAAAAATACTAGAAAATACTTTAAGCTACATGAGATGTAGATCACTCTTACAAGCCAGAGAGGAAATCCACGACTAATAGAGATATGCATATTTGGCAATATGAAAAAAAAGTTAAAAATGGCAAAATACAAAAGACAATCACATTTCTATACATCAATAATAAACAGAAACCCAAATAAAAACACAATTCCATTCACAATAGCCATATACAGACACAAAAATGAAATGCCTTAGCATCTTCCTAACCAGATATGTGAAGGACCTTTATATTGAAAACTACAAAACGCTGCTCAAAGAAACCAAAGATGACACAAACAAGTGGAAAAATATTCTACGCTCATGGATTGGAAGAATCAACATTGTTAAGCTGTTCATTCTACCTAAGGCAATCTACAGATTTAACTCAATACTCATCAAATTACCAGCAGCAGTCTTCTCAGACCTAGAGAAAACAATACAGGAATTCATATGGAAATGTGGATATGAACCAAGAATAGCCAAAACAATCCTCAGCAAAAACCACAAAGCAGGAGATATCACACACCCAAACTTTAAACTTTACTATAAAGCTACAATAATCAAAACAGTCTGGTATTGGTACAAGAATAGGCATATAGATCAATGGAATAGAATTGAGATTCCAAAAGTAAAATCTCAATTTCTCAACTAACTCATCTTTGACAAAGCCTCCACCACCCACTACTGGGGAGATGAGAACTTTTCCTTAAATGGTGCTGGAAAAACTGGCTGACCATATGCAGAAGATTGAAAAAAGACCCCTACCTATCCCCATACACAAAAATTAATTCTAAATGTATCAGAGACCTAAATGTAAAATCTCAAACTGTAAGAACCTTAAAAAATGCAGGAGACACTCTTATGGAAGTTGGAATTGGCAACCAATTCCTGATCAAAATCTGAAGTGCCCATGCCATAAGAGATAATATAGACAAGTGGGACCTCATTAAGCTGACAAGCTTCTGCAAAGCCAAAGAAAACATCAAGAGAGCAAGGAGACAGCCCACAGACTGGGAGAAAATATTTGCCAACCCCACGTCTGAACAAACGCCTAACATCGAGGATCTACAAGGAATTCAAACGTGCTGAAAAGTAAAAAACAAACAACCCCATTACAAAGTGGACAAAAGATATGAATAGACACTTCTCAAAAGAAGACGTACGAGCAGCCTACATACACATGAAAAAATATTCACCCTCACTAGTCATCAAGAGATGCAAATTAAACTACACTGAGATACCACCTAACTCCAGTCAGAAAGGCTATTATCAATAACTCAAAAAATCACAGATGCTGGAGAGGATGTACAAAAAGGGAATACTTCTACACTGTTGGTGGGAGTGTAAACTAGTACAGTCTTTGTGGAAATCAGTGTGGCAACTCCTAAAATGTCTAAAAATCAACCTTCCATATGACCCCACAATCCCCCTACTGGGAATATACCCAGAAGAACTCAAATAACTCTATAAAAAAGATATCTGCACATGTATATTTATCGCAGCATTGTTTACAATATCAAGAACATGGAACCAACCGTGCTGCCCATCAAAAGAGGACTGGATTAAAAAAATGTGGTACATATTCAAAATGGAATATTACGTAGCCATAAAGAAGAACACAATCATGAACTTTGCAGCAACCTGGATGTAATTAGAGTTTATAATACTGAGTGATCTTTCACAGAAACAAAAATCTGAGTATCACATGTTCTCACTCGTAAGTGGATCTTAAACAACTATGGTAATGCTATAAGAAAAGGATTGACAAGAAGAGGGAAACTGCAGGGAGGGGGCGGGGAGGTGGAATTGACAGTAGTTGATATCTGCCTGGGGTAGGGAGTACACACCTCATCTACAAAGGTAACTGCACAATGAATATTTGTATACCTAACCCTGAATTGTACCCCACAATTTTAAAATAATAATTAAAAGACAAAAAAAAAATCAAAGAAACAAAATGGCAAAATATATAATAAACAAAATCAAAGGACAAATGGCACACTGTGAAAAATTATTTGAAATAAGTATGAAGAAAAATTATTAACAATAAAATTATTAACAATTCTGATTTTTTAAATAGCTTAAGAAGTAAATAAAACAAATCCTTTTTGAAGAAATATATGAAAGGAATATGAGGCCCACCATGAATGTTAAAACTATCTTCTGACGTGGTAAAGAAAATGGAAATTAAAATAACACATAAGAATGGCTTCCATGTCTGATGAGCATGTGAGCGTGATCATATGTAGCTAAACATTTCTGAATCACCATGTCATATTAGAAGAAAATGCTCTTTATTAATATAAAACTGTATCTTTTATTTCATTAAATGAAAATTTGAGATATTAGCCTATAAACATGAAATTACTTGTGCAAGTATATACATAAATTTATATTTGTATATATGTGCATGTAAAGAAATTGTACAGCACTGCTTCTATTGGAAATATGGAAAATATTTACTTTCTTGGTCTGTAGATAAGTATCTTGGTATTATGCTATATTAATAGGGTTATTTTAGTTTTATTGCATCATATTTCTAATTCTTAGGTAATTTTTCAACTTACCACTTCTACAAAGTATTGCCAGTTCAGTTCTGATACATTCGCGATACCACAAATTTGATTACTGTCTTCATCTTTGAATTTTCTATGAATAATAAGATTTGAACATAATATGCTTCTTTTCATAGAAATAAAATGGATTATACCTATATATATTTAAATTTATGGTGTGTAAATATATACTAATATTTTATGTCATCTTTTTCTGAAGATGGAATATATCTATTCCTAAATTTAAAATCCTTTCTGTTGTGTTGGCATGCAATTGTTCCTTGAGTGAATTAGGGATTATTTTAACATGGATATATTCTAATAACTAATATACATTGAGGATATGATTTAGCACACTAATATATAAATATTTACCTTTTATACATACATATAGGTTAACAAAATTACATAATGGTCACAATGCAAATACTTTCTGAGATGCAAATTTTGGTCACATATTTTATAAAGATGTTGTTATGAACTTACTATACAAATGTATATAATGTATTCTACAAACAGTTAATCCTGATTGCAATACAACTGATTGCCACACAACTGGCAAAATCAAATATATATATTATTTTTTATCATTGATCCTGTTATATTATTCTCAGAAAAAATTCTCACTCTGAATATAAGTGACTCATGTAATCATAGCTACGTCTCATCTGATTAGGTTAATAGTCTGAAACTGTATATAAAGAACTATTGAGATAATCTCAATGTTCTTAAACTGTTAATGGATCCCTTTCATCTCAGTATTTTCCAATTAAACTGTGCTTCCATAAATCTCTTAAAAAGAACACAAACAGACCTATAATAAAACACAAATGGTGCTATTTTTTGGTCTCCACATTTTGCAGCTGGAAAAGATTTTAGAAAATATCTCTTTTGAAGCTATCATTCTATAAAATAAAATAATGAACTATAATATCAATTATAAAATCTTTTCTAAGTATAATAGGTACTCATTAAAATTCTGCTAAGACTAATTAAAGAAAACATATGCTAAAAGTTATATAGCTAACAGAAAAGCTAAGAATCTAAATTATATTTTTGTTCTAAAGTCCGTGTTCTCAAATTTGAATATACTGCCTGACTCATTGGTTAAAATGCATGAATATGCAAACCCCAAACCTCTTCGCTAGAGACTTGACTGATTCTGAAGATCTTTGCACTTAGTTATAATTATGATCAAGGACATTTGGGTAAAGCTGAATAATAGAATTTGTGTCAATGAACTGGAATAGTATCAAACCTTAAATTTTTACCTAATAAATACACAAATCAATTGCATCTATTCCATAGTGTTTTTATTCTCCACTTATTCTTTCTGTGTGACTAACATTTAACTCATAGTTCCTTGCCTTTATAAATTTTTATTTTTTAAAACATACCAGGATGCTGTGAGCCATAGGATCTCCTTTCTGCCTCCATTGAGAGTAAATATTCATATATCCTCCCCCATGATTCTTAACATGGGGATGCACCAGCTCCCACAGCACTGTATGTGAGAAAGTTTTTAGCCAATAAACAAATAACTATATTGGAAAATCCTCTGTACTCAACTGATCGGGCCCCCAGTGACTTTTTTCTTTACTCAAAAAAAAAAAAAAAGAGAAAGAAATATTGAGAGGAAGGCATATTGATGACATTCAGGACATCAAGGGTAATATAATGAAAGATTTGATGGCCATTTCAGAAAAAGAATTCCAAAATTGCTTTGACTGGTGAACTAGGTACTGGCATTGGTGCATAGCTTCCCAAGAGGAGTACTTCAAAGGTGACTGTAGTGATATTTAGCAATGAGGCATGTAGCACTTTTTCTAGGATGAGTTCATGAGCTTAATTGTCAGAACTCATAAATTATGACATCCTGTTGAACCACCCAAAAGACCATAGCACTAAATTTCCAAAGATCTGTTTTGAAAAATGCATAACAGTTAGAGTTAAATGAAGGATACAAATTGCAAAATTACTTATTCATTTTTTTTTGTTTTTGCTTGTAATAATAGTTAAACTCATCATTGCATGCTATTCAAACAAACACTTGATATGGTCCTCAACACATACAGATTTGTTTTTAAATCAGTATGCATAAGTCAACTCATATCTATTATTTATTGGACTGAAACTGAATATTCCACAAGATAGCATTGTCTGAACTTCCTGATACAAAGTAGAAAAGTAATAAATATATATTTAGAGTTGTATTGTATTAATGATGGTAAATTTGTGTTGTCTTCAAATAAATGTATATTTATAAATACACATACACATAAATATATATATTCAAAGGAATTTATTTTTCTCATCTTAATGTAAGTTTTTCAGTTGTTTCTCACTAAATTAAAGGTGTGAAGGGAATATATGATCTTAAATGTGAAGAGGATAAAACATTTAGATCAGTAAGAAAGGAGATTTTATTTTGATAAAAGTGAGTTGAAGTGTGGTTGAACTTTCAGAACTAGAATTCAACCAAACCTAGGACTTTGTGTGTCAACTTGAGCTCAGAGGTTCTAAATCACCATGCCTGAGTGTACTGATATACAGGGGATAGGCCCCTTGTAGTACACTCTGAGTTTGTTCCTCTGGATAAAGCAGTCAACCCAAGTTTTTATCTGGAAGTTTTGAGAAGGTTGCATCACAATATGCGAAAGAAACATCTGGAGTTGTGGCAAACAGGTGACTCGTTCTTCCAACATGACAGTACAACTGTCCATACCACACTCAGTGTTCAGCAGTTTTTGACCAAAGACATCATGAACCCCATGCCCACCCTCTCTTTTCACACAATCTTGCCTTGAGCAACTTTTTTTTTTTTTTTGAATCCCTGGATGAAAAAAGTCCTCAAAGGAAAACATTTTGCCAATGTGGAAGAGGTGAAACAAAAAACAGCAGAGATACTAAAAATTATCACAATGGATGGTTTCAAAAACTGTTTTGAGCAGTGGAAAATATGTATCTCAATAGACGTATTGCATCAAATGGAGAGTACTTTGAAGATGACTGAAGTTTAAACATGTAAGTATAAATACATAATTTTTATAAATAAATTTCAGGTTTTTTGGGTTATATATATGTATAGTTAAAAGGTAAATTGAGGCACATTAAAATTCTAAAGAGTTTATTTGTGCAAACAGCATTTCATGAATCAGGAAGCATCAAACAGAAGGTGGTTTTGGGTTCTGTTGAGGAAACATAAGGGAAAGGTTTTTTAAAGTCAATGTGGGGGGTGGAGCTTAAGATGGCCAACGGACAAGTCAGACTGTGAGAGTCTCTACAAAAACAAGTGTTCATAAAGACTCTCTGCCTGAGTAGGCATGCAATGGTGGGAGAAATAAAGTCCATCTGAGGGAAGACTTGGGTTCATGCACCCAGGGCCCCACTCTGAGGGCGACAGCAAACCCCCACCTCCCTGAGATTGGAGTGTGGGCATGTAAGATCATGCCCAGGATCCTCCGCTGTTCACAGGAAGCTCTTGAGAAGAACCTGTCGAATTTAGCTGATTCTCCTCACCTGGTGCCTGGCCTACACCATCACTTGTTATATCAACTGGAGCCCTGGATCTGATCAATGGAAAGAGAGGATTGGGGAGAGTCAGAGAGAAGCCCCATTCCCAGCGAGGAGATGCCGACCACAGCCATTTTCTCTGCCCCAGGACCAGGCAGAGATCTGCATTGCCCTGCCCAGCTCTGCCCAGCCTCCAACTTGGGACGTAAGGTAATCTCATCAAACTGAGAGAGACAGAGCCCTTCCCCCATGCTGGATCAGACACAGGTCAGATCTGTGTGGCAGACTTGACAGACAGTAAGTCGGGATAGTCCAGATCTGCTTTGCCCTCCTCCCATGGTAGGCCTGGGGCATCTGACCCAAGTTGTAAGCACATTAGCCTGCACTGAGAGCAACTCTGTCAACCTGCACTGAGAGCTAGAAATCAGAGCTGAAAGGACATTGGACTTACAGGAACGACCTTAGAGCAAGTTTGGTTCCTTGTTTTTATTTATTTTTTATTTTTATTTTTTGTCTGTTTGTTTTGCTCATTTTTGTTTATTTTTTGTTTTAGTTTTTTTCTTTCTTTCTGTTTTTGATAACGTTTTCATACTTGCTTTGTTTCTGTTATTTTACCGATTTTTTTTTCTATTCTTTAGAGTTCCTGTTTGTGTGTGGGAAGAGTACCTCAATAGGGAGGTTATTGTTGGACTGTGTGTTTGTATTATTATCTGTATAAGTTAGTATTTTTAAAAAATATTTTCTGACTTTGTATCTCTTTTCATTTGTTAGATGGTACGTTTGTCTGTTTTCCCTCTTACTCATCACTCTCCACCTTCCTCTTACCTTCCCCCTGTTCCTTCTTCCACTATTTTCCTTTTTATTACCTCATTTTGTTTCCAGGGAGCAAACCTATACTCCCACTGCGTGGACAGATTGTAAGGCAGTGAGAAGTGGGTTCCAGGGTGCCCATACACCTCTTGGTGGATACTGGGATCTGCAGATAGATTTTGAAACACAGCTCCCCCCTCAATTAAAACTCAAAACTGCAAAAAGTACAACCCCCAAC
>CAUYQG010037089.1:0-31682 GCA_963574415.1 Tarsius wallacei | reverse complement strand
CTACAATAAATCAAAAAATTAGCCGGGCGTGGTAGCGTGCCCCTGTAGTTCCAGCTACTTGGAAGGCTGAGGCGGAAGGATCGCCTGAGCACAGCAGGTTGAGGCTGCGGTGGCCGGGAGCGGCCACTGCACTCCAGTCTGGGCGACAGAGTGAGACTCCAACTCAAAAAAAAAACAAAACAAAAACAAACAAACAAAAAAAAGCAAAAAAAGAAAAGAACTTGTTCTAGAAGTTCTATGGGAGAGTTAAATAGTAGGATCAGAGCTCATGGCTTGTATTGTTATATTGTATTTACTATGTATTTAATTATAATTAAATTATGTATTATTTTATCATAAGTATAATAAGGTAAGAATCTTCAATTTTGAAACTTATTTGAAGTTAAATATTTGTGATAAAAATATATACACATATTAGACATTTTGTGTGTATATATGTATATTGTATATACACACGGATATAATTTCTGAGAGCAGTCAAGACTGCTAAAATATAAATTCATTGAAAGCAAAGACTTTGAAAAAATTCACCAAAAGCAGATTTGTCACAGTGAAGTAGTTGCCATAGTGGAATATTGTCATCAGTAGGATTTTTTTAAAGTATAGGAATCTGTTAGTTGAATTTTGTAGTCTTATCATCAGTTATTAATCTTAAAATGAAGGAATTCTTTTGTGTTCTAGTTGTAGTTTCATCTTGGAAGGATATTTGAAAAAGGATTATGTCAGAAGCCACCAGTCTACCCACGAAATGAAATGAAAAGGTCAAAAAAGTAATTCTCTGGGCTTCAGGATCTAGATATTTGCTGTAGTTTTCAGATTGGAAATATAACGTAGCCTCTGAAAGTAAACTACTTAAACAGCCTTTCAAATAGCTTAACATTTCTTTAAAATTTAATATAGTCTCTAGTGAATGGTTTTCCTTCCATTATACCAAAATATTTCCTTGTGGGATACATTGTGGCATTGTTATAAAAGTTATGTTTCCATTTTTTTAAAGGTGAAGCATCTGTATGACTTTGTGTACAATAATACACTAAAGATAGCCACCGTGTTACTACAGGGACCGGGACAAAAAGATCTCTGTTTACTAAAATTGATGTTATAAGTGAATATGTGTATGCACAGACGAATACTCACAATTTACTCTTAAGTTAAAAAAAAAAGGTTATAATACAAAAAATTTGATGTACATAAATATAGTCTTGAAGAACTAGTTAGTTGTATGGAGGTTCGCAAGAAGGGATGGAAGGGGCAGGAGAGATGCCCTTCCTGAAATGTATTTATTTATTTATTTTATTTTATTTTTTGAAGGGTCTCACTCCGTCGCCTAGGCTGGAGTGCAGTGGCATCATCATGGCTCACTGCAGCCTCAACCTCCTGGGCTCAGGCGATCCTTCTGCTTCAGCCTCCTGAGTAGCTGGGAGTATAGGTGCATGCTACCACACCCAGCTAATACTTTGGTTTTTGTTTAGATGAGATCTTGCTATGTTGCCTAGGCTGGTCTCAAACTCCTGGGCTCAGGCAATCCTCCCACCTGAGCCTCCCACCTGAGCCTCCCAAAGTGCCTGGATTACAGGCATGAGCCACAGTGCCTGGCCTCTGAAATTTATTAAAATCATTGTTTCTGATGGCACTGTAGGGGATACTTAAATGTATCAGTGGTTTCTTTTTGGGAAAGCAAGCATACCATTTTATAGAAAATGCAGACCTCTAAACAACCTCCATACTTCTTTTTAACCTTTGTTTGTCTCCCATTTTCATTTTCTTCTGAACCACATATGTATTTTCAAAGTCTTCCTTGTTTCAAATGTTTTCTTTAATTATTTGAAGTGGATTTCTGGAAACTTGAGTCTGTCATGGTGACAAAACGTGAATGCACCTTCAAAGAAAATCAACCTTTGATTGTTTTAAAAGAAGTAAAAAAAAAAAAAGAAAACCCCTCTATTTTATTATCCTACTTAATATATATGTTTATTTTTATTTAATCCTAAAAGAGTATTTCATGTTTGCTACAAGTTCTTTGGTAACTTCTCCTTTCTACTTAGAGATAAGTAACAAGTATCTTTGTTCATAAACATTTGCCTGCAATGTCATTTGTAGTGAGAGAGAAACAATTGTTTCTTCCATTTAAACCTATCTTGTGCGCTTCAGTTAGAAAGAAACATACATATGCAGTGTGGGTTTTTCATCAGAGAATACAAAAGGATCTGCCTTCTGTAATCTTGACAGTGTTTACCGTCACCAGACGTATTTTGAATAGGAGGTTCATGGGTCTGTGTGTGTTCATGTGGGACATGTTGCTGGCTGACAGGTACCGTGTAGGAAGTTTGCTGTTTTCTTTGGTCCCCATGTTACAGGAGTGCAGGTGACATCTTCCTCCCACCTAGCTATCTTAATCAATTTGTGCCTACGGGAGGAGTCTACCCACATATTTCTCCCTCCAAAGAAACTCTAAATATCTCAGAGGAAGGGATGAGCACAGAAGGAACATCTGATAGCTGTTGGAGTATAACTTATTTGGGCAGCAAATTGCAGTCCAAATTAACTGGAAATGCAAAATGTCTTGTTAATCTTCGCATGCTTTCCTAGCTTTAGTATATTTATTACGCCAACATTTATTGAGCGGCTACTATGTGCCAGGTACGATGTTAGGAGCTCATTGAATTGGTGAATGAGACATGACCTTACTTTCAGGGGACTTAATTTGATTTTCAAAATCAGATTCAAATAACATTTATTCAGCACATACCATGTGACAGGCAGTGGAATGAATGTTCTTCGACCAAGTGTTTAATCACTAAAATTCAGTAATGATGTTTATTGACCTTCCAAAATAAGTTAGGAATAGAATTTTCTAATCTTTAAGTTTTTTCCTCCCTCTGTTATATTTTCTTAAACTTTTGGTACCTGCTGCTACTTGTTAAGTTACATTAGCAAATGGGGGAGGGGGGTTAATAAACAAATAACAAACATTTAATTGATACACTTAGAGCAGTTATTTATTTATTTATTTATTTATTTATTTGAGTCAGGGTCTCACTCTGTTGCCTAGGCTGGAGTGCAGTGGCATGATCACAGCTCACTGCAGCCTCAACCTCCTGGGCATCTTTCCACCTCAGCCTCCTGAGTAGCTGGGACTACAGGCATATACCACCGCACCCAGCTAATTTTTAAAATTTTTTTGTGGAGATGAGGTCTCACCATGTTGCCCAGGCTGGGCAAAAGAAGAAACCAGAGGCTGGTCTTGAACTCCTGAGCTCAAGCAATCCTCCCACTTCTGCCTCCTAAAAGGCTGGAATAACAGGCTTGAGCCACCGCATCCAGCTAGAGCAGTGGTTTTGAAGAAAATAGCAGTGATTTTGAAAAACACATACACACACTTTATATTTGGAAACCTGAATATGTGTAATGTAGTTATAATTTTTTTCTAGTAGAGTAGTTTCTAGTTCACAGGATGCAATGAAATATATCAAGATTTCATGGTATTTTGCCCATATAGTAACTTCATTGAGCAAGTTTGGAAGTCATGCTATAGAGTCATTGATCTCAGTAATTCTGGGGGTGGCATTATTGAAACTCAGGGAAAGCTAACTTGCCCACATTCACAGAGCTAGAAAATGTTTGAGGTTTTTGCATCTCACAGTGCTCAGAGGGTAAGTGCAATGGGATGGAAACTGTTTGGACTGAATCTTCCCCTCGTAATCCATGGCTGCCCAGTTCTGTGCTTTAAAACGAGGGCCAGCTTGGCCTATGTGTTCTTGACAGGGAAATGTGGGAGCTATCAAGACATGTTAAAAAAACACATTTGCAGCTGGGCTTGGTGGCTCAGCCTGTAATCCTGCACTTTGGGAGGCTGAGGTGAGTGGATTGCCTGAGCCCGCGGGTTCGAGACCCGCCTGGGCAACTTGGCGAGACCTCATCTGTATAATAAATTTAAAAAATCAGCTGGGCGTGGTAGCGCACGCCTATAATTCTGGCTACTCGGAAGGCTGAGGCGGAAGGATCACCGGAGCCCAGCAGGTCGAGGCTGCGATGGCCGGGAGCAGCCACTGCACTCCAGTCTGGGCAACTGAGTGAGACTCCAACTCAAAAAAAAAAAAAAAAAACCATTTGCAGGTTACCTCCCCACCTTCCCATGATCCCTGCAGAAAAGCCTCAGTTAGCTGTAAACTTAATCCCTTAATACTTTGATACTTTGTTAAGAAAATGAAATCGGGTCGCGCACCTTTCCCCTTTACTTGTGAACTAATTGCTGTTTTCCTGCATTTCGAGGCAGATGCCAAACTCTTCCTTTGATGCTGAGTAACCCGCAGACCCTGGTTGTGTATTCCATCTCTTGATGCCCGAGTTGTCTGAATGAAGATCAGCTCTGGCAAATTAGATTTTGATGGCTACGTTTTGATCTGGAGCCACGGAACAGAATGGCAATTTATTCCTTCATTCAACATTCGTTGGATTCCTGCCGGGCCCTTTACATAAACCGTGTTCACATCTCACACATACTGCAAAACCTTGCTGGCTATGTCTATATCTGAGATAAGAGGAATAAGGCATTTCAGGTGATGGGGGCTGTTTTATAGATAAGAAAAGGAAGGCACAGAGAGTCATTTGCAAACTCGCCAGTGCTCTTAAGTAGCTGGGGATTTGCCCTGGGATTCTGGGCTGACCTCAAAGCTGTTACTATAGTGGGGATGTCTTGGTAACAGCAGATAATCAATGTAGCAAAGATCTGGAAGAGTTGGGATCAAGAAGAAAGTAGTTTACCATGAGTCCCTCTGTCCATCAGTCATTTACTTACCTGATACGGACTGAGAGTCTGTGTCATGCTAGACATGCTGCAAAGTGTGTGCAACTCTATGGTGGGCAGGGTGTGACCTGTCCCTCACCAGCTTCAAGAAGGAAGGTGATCCTGCACCAGCTTCAGGGAGGAGTGGGATGCCAGAAAGACTGTGATGTTTTGTGCCCCCCAAAGTTCACCATGTCTCGACTGGGGAGAGCTTTAATTAAGTGTTTTAAGATGTAAACTTTGTGACATCTTAGCAAAAGTCATTTATTCTTTTACATCAGCATAAATCAACAGAGGTGGCTTGGCTAGAATACTTTGAAATTGTGCTCCTTGCTTGAGTCACTTACGACATGCAGAAGCGGAGGTTGGAGCAAAGAAGCCTTACTGAATCTTTTTTTTTTTTAACTGGGTCTCACACTATCATTTAGGCTGGAGTGCTGTGGCAGTAATCATAGCTCACTGCAGCCTCACCTCCTGGGATCAAGTGATCCTCCTGCCTCAGCCTCCTGAGTAGCTGGGACTACAGGTACATGCTACCATGCCTGGCTAAGTTTTTGAAATTTTTGTAGAGATGGGGGTCTCACTATGTTGCCCAGGATGGTCTCAAACTCCTGGCCTCAAGCAGTCCTCCCAAAGAGCTGGGCTTACAGACATGAGCCACCACATCTGACCTGTAATAAGCTTTAGACAAAGTCTAGCAAAACAAAACTTTTGGATAGTTCCCTGGCAAGGACTATATCTGATTCACCTTTGGGTTCCCTCCTGTATGTAGGAGATAACTTGACATCCTGCCTGCCACAGAGCAAGTACCCAGCCGCTCTGGTTGACTCAATGGCGGGAAGTACCATAAGGAAGTGGTAGGGTCAGAGAGGGAGTTACATTCAGGTAGCATCAAGGAAGAGTGTGAGAGTTAAAAAAAATCAGCCAGCCACTTTGTGAGGAGGCCACATGGTGGATTTAATTCACACAGACAATGGTTTCACAAACGGTTTTAGTGCCCGGGAGAGCAGGAACGGCATTTGGGTAATCTGGAAATGCCTTTGGGTGTTGGTGCTTGAGAGGGAATGCAGCTTTCCTTGGACCTTCTAATTGGGACTCTTCTGACTTTCTGCCCATGTAGGAACCCACTGTGGTCTTCATTTCATTTTTGAGACTTTCAGCTTTTAGGTACAGTATTTGGTTCCATAATAAGCTGAGTGACCATTCAGGCCGGCTCGCTGGGATGACCCTAGCCATGCCTGCTGGTCTGACATAATTTTTGATATGAACCCCTTTCGATATTAAAAGTGTACTGATTTGGAGGGTAAATTAAATGACCACCCAACTAATAAGAGAGTTTTGTGGCATTTTACACCTTTGAAGAAAATCTTTACAACATTCAGACTGCATTGAATTAACTTCTGGATAATATAGTATCAGTACCATGACGTACTAGAGTGGTGTCTGATGCCTTATCATATGTAGAAAAAAGAGAAAATGAGCAGTAACTGAACAGAGGCAGCCGTACTGTGGGGAGGAATCAATTGAGTTCAACAAAAATGAACTTTAATTACAGCTAGTCACTGGCATAGCCATGCGAGAAAGGGCATTTAAAGGTTATCGTGATGACGGGTAGTGTTTAGGGAATGTAGCATCCTGCGAGAGAATCTTATCATCTCCAGTTTTGATTTAGGGTTTCAGTTGTTTCCACAGCGGTGGTAATTTAATTCAAATGCATTATCATTTATTTTCTAAGTAGAAAGTAAAAGAAATAATTTCTTAGAACAAAGAGTTTCTCAGAGATTTTTAAAAAATGACAATTTAAAAAAATTGTCAAATTCAAGTTTTTTTCCTCAGGTCTTCTGTTAAATTATCTTTTAATGAAAATGATAGCGATATTTTCATCAAGTGAGATATTCATATGGGGACTCCAAGAGCATTAATGTAATGTATGTTAAGGTTTTACTCATGACAGGTGGGGTGAACTTGGCTTTGTAGTTCATACACACGGAATTGGAGAAATGAACTTGTGTTTTGTTGCACTCGTATATAGGAAAGTGATCAAGTAATGCATGACAATAATTGCAGTTTGAGAGCCGGGTATAGGGTTCAAAACATGCTAGTGATCAGTCTTTTCCATGTTAATATTTTATGCGATAGCAGTGCATTTACCTTCAAGTCCCATTGTTACTGGTTCCCTGCAGTATTATCTTTTTTTGAGTTGGAGTTCTACTCAATTGCTGGAGTACAGTGACACGCTCATGGCCACCCCAGCGTTGACCTGCTGGACTCTGGCGATCCTTCCGCCTCCAAGTAGCCAGAACTACAGGCACATGCTACCACTCTTTGCTAATTTTGTTTTGAGTTATTGCAGAGACGAGGTCTCCTGTTGCCCAGGCTGGGCTCAAACCTGCGGGCTCAGGCAATCCCCTCGCCTCAGCCTCCCAAAGTGCTGGGATTACAGACTTGAGCCACCACGCCCAGCCTGCAGTATTATCTTTTAAAGGAGGGCAGATTTCCAGAAGGAGGGACTGTTACTATCTAGTCTAGAATTCTGTTCACCTTGAAATTGAATTCTGGCTCTTCCACGGGCTTTCTGCAAGTGGGTTCTTTTTCTGAGTCTCAATTTTGTAGCTTATAAAATAGAAATACTAATATCTGCTGCTTAGTGTATTATTAGGAGACCTCGTCTCTGCAGTAAGTGTATAACACAAAGGGTAGTGTTCTCCCAGGCTCGGGGATTAGTGGCAGATACTGAGGATGGAGAGATGTGTGATTGTTGGAAGAATGAGACTCAGAATATAGGTTGAGCCTCCCTAATCCAAGAAAACAAAATTCACCCGCGAGCTGTGGCTCTCGCCTGTAATTCCAACACTTTGGGAGGCCAAGATGAGAGGATTGGCCAGGAGTTCAGGACCAGCCTAGGGAACATAGCAAGACCCCATCTCTACAAAAATAAATAAATAAATAAATAAAAATAAAAAAATTAACTAGGTGTAGTGGTGTGCCCCTGTAATCCCAGCTACTCAGGAGGCTGAGATGGAAGGATCACCTGAGCCCAGGAGATCGAGACTGAGGTGAGCCATGATCTTGCCCATGTATTTCAGCCTGGGCAACAGAGTAAAACTCTGACTCAAAAAAAAAAAAAAAAACCCTAAATTTCTAAATGTTCCAAAATCCATAGCTTTTTGAGTGCTGATATGATGCCCCCCCCAAAAAAATTGCTCATTGGAGTATTTTGGATTTCAGATTTCTGGATTAGGGATACTCCCCTGGTAAGTATATGAGGTAAACATTTCAAAACCCGAAAAAAATCTGAGTTTGAAACACTTCTGGTTCCAAGCATTACAGGTAAGGAATGCTCTCCCTGTAGTTAATGACCAGCTTCTGGCCAATCAGAATGGATGCTGACTGTAGACATTCTGCGTGTTCTTTATGACACCTACTCACTGAGCGTCAGCCTGTGTTGTCAGTGTCCAGAAATCTGTGTTTAACCTGTGGGGATTTACAAGGAAACCCACTGAATCTCCCGGTTAAATTAATGCCCCCTTTCTGTGAGATGATGAGGAAGAGAAACCATCTTCATGTGGTGAGGTGAGCCTGGATTTCACCCTCTTCATGTGGTGAGGTGGGCCTGGACTCTGTGCCTTGATTCCTGTCTCAAAGGTTCCCCTCTTCTCCAAGCCCTTGCTAGTTGCTGCTGCCTGCACTGTGCTTTCTCATTTTCCATTTCATCCGTCATCTGGAAACATGTCCTTAACTTATGACTCTTTTCTTTCTTTTGAGTTGGGATCTCACTCTGTTGCTCAGGCTGGAGTGCAGTGGCACCATCACAAATCACTGCAGCTATGACCTCCTGGGCTCAGGTGATCCTCCTGAGTAGCTGGGACTATAGGCAGGTGTGCCACCATGCCTGGCTAATTTTTTTTTTTTTTTTTTTTTGGTAGGGATGAGGTCTCACCATGCTGTCCAGGCTTGTCTCGAACTCCTGGGCTCAAGCAGTCCTCCCACCTCGGCTTCTCAAAGTGCTGGGATTACAGGCATAAGCCAACATGCCCAGCTGAGTAGTATGACTTTTCACAAAACTCTTGAGAGTCCCCTGAATTTGGTGGCTAGTTATAGTGGCCTAGACACATCTCCCAGTGCACCCTATAGCAGGCCTCCTCCCTGGGTAGAGCATCCAGCTCTCGCCATCAGGAGTGACTGTCAGCATATCCAGGTAGAAAGTCTAGACATCAGAAAGATTGAGGGAAGATTTCCTCCTTCCTCCTCCCAAGTCTGTCCTCACTAGTTCCCGTACTTGATCTCAGCATCTGCGTCTTCCCAGGTTGATTGACAATGGGATAGCCACCTCTCCCAGAGCAGACCCTAACCTCTTTCCACAGGCAATGGCCACAGCTGTTCAGTAGTCCAATGTTAGTACAATAGCTCCCCATATAATCTAGACAGTTCCTTTCTTAGGGAAGGACTGAGCTGGTTTAGCCTTATTGGGCATACACTAAGAAATCATTTTATGGGGACCTTTTCTGCCAATAGACCAAGGTGGTACTCCTGACCTTTACATAACTCAGGAGTTTAGTAAAAGATGGCAGAGGAACACAGGAAACTGGAGTTCTGGTGATGGTTGTGTCACCTGCTTGCGTGACCTCATTCTGTGGTCCTTGCTTTCTTATCTGTTAAATGATTTTCAACTGTAACATGAATTTCAAGGTTCTTGTCAATCAAGAATTCTGTGAATCTGTAATAATCCGCAAGATTCGGCTTGTCTGTATCTGATGATGATGGTTGTCACTCTTAACACTGCCTTGGGAAGTTTCATTCACCCGTGCCTGGCATGTCACCCTGTCTTTTCTTCCTTCTTTCTCTAGTAAACTTTGTTTGAAAACTTAAAACAAAACGCAACAAAACAAATAACACTGCCTTGGTTTGTGACTGTTTTGTGGAGACCCATGCATGTATTGCTGGAGAAGGCAATTCTGCCTACTATTTGATATTATACTGCTCTGTTGGTGTGCTTTTGAAGTGCAAGGGCAGACTTGTTTCATGGTGGTTAGGTCAAGCTGGACAAATGTCTGCAATTGCCTCTTATAGGAAGTCATAAACGTGGCTCATGGTAGGTGTGAATGTGAGTGATGATGTCTCTGTATTTAAAATGTAGGATCCTCTGTGTGTCTGAATGGATTTAGAGGCCTCTGACTTGTGATGTTGGACGTATTACTTTGTAGATTAAATACAAGCGATTGTTAGTAACCTTAAAATTTATTTTGATAGAGAATAAATGCAGAGTTTTCTATTTCTGTGAAAAATGTTATTGGGACTTCATAGGGATTACATTAAATCTATATTCACTTTAAATAATATCGGTATCTTAACAATATTAAGTCTTCTAATCTGTGAACACAAGATGTCTTTCCATTTATTTGACTCCTCTTTTATTCTGACAGTTTTTCTTTTGTATGTTGACTTTTTAGGGTTTTTCTGCATATGATATTATGTAGAGAACAGATAATTTTACTTCTTCCTTTCCAGTGTAGATGCTTTTGTATTTCTTGCCTAATTGCTCTAACTACGATTTCCAGTGTGATGTTGATAAGAAGTGGTAAAAGCAGATATTCCTGTCTTCTATCTGATTTTACAGAAAGTCATTTTTTCAGTCATTTACCATCAAATATGATGGTAGCTATGGACTTTTCACATATGGCCTAAATTATGGTGAGATAGTTTCCTTCTATTCCTGGTTTGTTGAGTGGTTTTTAATCATGAAAGGGTACTGAGTTGTGTCAAATGCTTTTCAGCATCCATTGAGATGATCAGGTGGTTTTCCCCCTTCATTCTGTTAATGTCATATATTAACAATGATTGATTTTCATATGTTGAACCATCTTTGCATCCCAATAATAAATCTCACTTGGTCATGGTGCGTAATCCTTTTAATAAACTCGTTTACCAGTCTTTTGTTGAGAATTTTTACGTCAATGTTTATGAGAGATAATGGTCTGTGGTTTTCTTATAGTGTAATCGTTTTGCTTTGATATCAGGGTAATGCTGGTCTCATAGAATGAGTTCTAAAGTGTTCCCTCTTTTTCAGTTTTTTGGAAGAGCTTGTGAAGGATTGATGTTAATTCTTCTTTAAATGTTTGATAGAATTCAACAAGCAAAGCCATCTGGTACTGAGCTTTTCTTTGTTGGAAGGTTTTTGATCATTAGTGAATCTCTTTTGTAGTTATAGGTCTGTTCAGATTTTCCATTTCTTCATGATTCAGTCTTGGTAGGTTGTGTATTCTTAGGAATTTGTCCATTTCATATAGGTTATCCCATTTGTTGGCATTCAGTTGGCCTCTTATAATCCTTTTAATTTCTGTAGAATCAGTAGCAATGTCCATCCTTTCACTTTTCATTTTTGTTATTCCAGTCTTCTCTTTTTTTCTTAGTCAGTCTACCTAAATGTTTGTCAATTGTCGAACTTCTCAAAGACACAACTCTTGGTTTTGTTGATTTTTCTCGAAGATTGACTTTTATGTTTTTTATTTATAAATCATTCTTACACTAAGCAAATTTATATTATCAATGAGTTTAGTATTAGACTTCTGTATTGTTCTTGTAGTCTGGCAATAAAAACCTTTGTATTACATATATATGAAGGATATAAATCATCAGTGCTTTAAAATAATGAACTTGAATGTCTCTGCCATTTTTTCCCCTTAGGTAATGCCTTTGTCTCATTCATTGCTCATTGTAGTTTGTTCTTACAATTTGTCACATTGTTGTGGTTACTCTCTCATGGATAGCTGAAGTAGTGTTCCATGACTTGATTCCCAGCTGGGAAGTTTCTTATATGTTCTTCATGCTGCACTGTTAAAAGTTTAGATGAGATTAATTAACTGACCTTGTTATATTAAACAACAGGCCACACAGCCATAAAGAAGAATGAAGTCATGTCCTTTGCAGCAACATGGGTGCAACTGGAGGCCATGATTCTAAGTGAATTAAACTCAGAAACAGAAAACCAAATACCGCATGTTCTCACTTATAAGTGAGAGATAAATACTGGGTATACATGTGCATAAAGATGAGAGCAACAGACACTGAAACTCCTAAAGGGGGCATGGAGGGAAGGGAATAAATGTTGAAAAACTACCTATTGAGTACTGTGTTCACTATCCAGGTGACAATTCAGTAGAAGCCCAGACTTCACCGTCACACAAAGTACCCCTATTCCAAACCTGTAGTTGTACCCCCTGAATCTAAAATTAAAAAAAAATTTTTAAGCCAATAATATTAATAGAAAAAAGGTGAACTTAGGGATGAAAGCTGAGAGGACCAGTGGACTGAAAATTTTAAATTTTAATTTTGTTTTTGTAAGACGTGTGGGCTCATGGTTGTTACTCCCTACCCTATTCCCTCCCGTAAAAAATTGATGTTACCATAATTCAGTGGGTGGCCCTCTGCGGTTATGAGCCACAGGCAGTCTCAGTGTTACTGTCAAGGAAATGCCACTGAAAACATTCATTTCATGATTTCAACAGAAGCTGAGAATCTTGCACAGTCCTCTTGGCTTACTTTAATTTCTCCCTCCATTCCCTTGTTTCTTTTCCCCTCTCCAATCTCCCCCTCATTAGAAATCAAGAATTTTCTAGCTTTATTTTCCTTTTCAAAAAAATTTTTTAATTAATGAATAAATAGTATATATACCCAAGATGTACAACATTATGATCTAATATACATATTCATTGTGTACTGATTAAAAATATGGAACCCTTCACCAATTTGCATGTCATCCTTGTGCTGGTGTCATGCTCATCTTCTCTGTGTTGTTCTGGTTTTTGTATATGTGCTGCCATAGCAAACACAGTAATTTCTTCTTGATAATCCATTTACTCGGTCCTTTTGACTCAGAAACATTTGATATCTGAGGCATGATGAATTCCTGCCTTCTGTGGTGCAGTGTCCTTGTGTCTTTCATTATCCTAATCTTCATGTAAGACTTATATTTATGAATCAAACCATTACTTCTTTAAGAGATCTCTATCAACTTTTCCATAGATTTAACCATTCATTTCTCTAAGAGACTTTTTCATCCATTCTTTTCTATGGATTTATTAGTTTATTGTTATCACTTTTAATGATCACTTTTATTTTGCCAATAAAATATTACTTATAATACTGCTTTATAATATATATTTTATTTGATTGATTCTAAGACACATATCTTTTCACATTTGAAATTTGATTTATCTTGCAGTCATTAACATTTTACAACTATTATTGGCAGCACTTTTAATTTTATTCATAGTACATAAAATAGTGGTGCATCTTCTGGTCAATAGCAGTTAAATGTGATGAAATAAATCACCATTAATGATCATTGTAATAATTGCCATCAGAAACTTGCTGTGAAGTGTATACTTTTATGATGGGACCTATAAATGGCAACAGAACAGTTTTATAAAAAGTTTAGAGTGGAAAAAAATGTTGTCTACAAGCTGTAAATCTATGTACTTAAGCATTTTTTGGTGTGTATTTCATTTCAGTCTTTTTTTTAAGCATGTGTACATATTTTTATTTGTTTGTCATAGTATAATCCTATTTTGCTCCTCTTTTTAATTACTGTTATATTTTAATTTCTTGCTATTTTAGGCCTTTATATTTGTCATTTTAATAGCTCTGCCATCTATCCAGTGTATAACAAAAATAAAACTGCGTGCTACCCAGCTGTTGAAAACTTAGCTCATTGCCATTTTTTCCCATTGTGACTAATGCTTCAAGAACAACTTGTTTATGTTTTTTTATTACAGTAAGTCCCCTACATACAAACGAGTTCCATTCCGAGAGTGCATTTGTAAGTCCAATTTGTTCATAAGTCAAACTTAACCTAGGTACCCATAACACAATCATCTATATAATACTCTACTGTAATAGGTTTATAATGCTTTTCACACAAATAATACATAAAAACCAAACACAAAAAATAAAACATTTTAAATCTTACAGTGCATACTGTGCATGCACATGACAATGTATGCCTGACACGTGAACTAACTCATGTGATTGGATGTGTGAATGCACGTTCGCAACTTTGAAAGTTTACAACCTGATGGTTTGCATGTAGGGGACTTACATGGTATTAATTTTAATTTTAATTTTTTTTATGGAACATAACTTTGGGGAGGATTACTTGAGCCCAGGAGTTCCAGGTTGCAGTGAGCTATGATCACACCAGTGCAAACCAAGCCTGGGCAACAAAGCAATACTCCATCTCTACAAAAAAAAGGAAAAGAAAATACACAAAACTTTCTAAAAGGCTCCAGAACTGTGTTTTATTGTAAAGAATAAATCTTTGAATTCAGATAAATCAATCACACAATAAATATCTATGATTATAAACACACTGCTCATTCTTTCGTTCAGTTATCCATTTATCTGCAGCAATACATTGGATTGTTATGAGTCCCTTAGCTTCCAAGAGCTAGGAATCAAAGTTAAATAGGATACCCCTCTGACTTTTGATATCTCAATGGCTAGCGAAAGACTTGGACTTGTGCAAAATAAGTACTGCAGTGTGATGAGGGATGTTGGGACAAGATGGGTAAAATTCCTTCATTGTATGAAGTTGACTTTGTGTTGTTGATTGGTGTTCTTTAAGATATGAGGTGTGTACTTACCATGTCACATTAAAAAACAAAACAAAACACGTGTATCATAGGCTTTTCTGACAGTAAATGGTCCCACCTGACCTAGCCACCCTCCTTCTCTTTAGGTCTAAGCCTGCATCTTATGAAGTCTTGGTCTAGTGTTTGTCTAGAGTTCCCTGTGTCATATTTCTCCAGCATACCAGGCTTTGGGTTGTCAGTAACTATGTCATGATGGTTTGCATGTAGGGGACTTACGTGGTATTAATTTTAATTTTAATTTTTTTTATGGAACATAACTTTGGGGAGGATTACTTGAGCCCAGGAGTTCCAGGTTCCTGATCCACACCTATTACAGACCACTGTGTTTGTAGTAGTTATCGAAGTATTGGTGGTTCATTTGACTTGCCTTCAATTATGCTTTCTTTATCTAACAAATGAAAGTATTTCACCATTTTGGCAGGCACAGTGGCTCACACCGTAATCCCAAAATTCTGGAAGGCTGAGACTGGAGGATTGCTTGAGCCCAGGAGTTCGAGACCAATCTGGGCAACATAGTGAGACCTTGTCTCTATAAAAAAAAAAAATTTTTTTTAAATTAGCCAGGTGTAATCCCAGCTACTTGAGAAACTGAGGTGGAAGATCACCTGAGCCCAGGAGGCTGAGGCTTTGGTGAGCCATAATTCTGCCACTGTACTCCTAGGTGACAGAATGAGACCCTGACTCATAATTTTTATTCTTTCCATTCTGTGATGCTGATGAAATCAATGTCATTTAAATTCTATCATGTTATATTTGTTTAGTTTTTAAAAAGTCAAATTAAGAAGATGTTTGAGAGATTACATAATGCGATAGAGATATTTATGGTAAAAGTTTAAAATTCTGCTACTGGTGATGGTTGGAAGCAGAACCTTCATTGGATAAAATAAAATCTCCTGTAAAAATTTTTGGAGGATATTTAAGCCTTGTAAAGGGGAAAAACCAACAGTATTTCTGTATAACTAGGTGTTAATTCAGGCACTGGGTACAACAGTTTGGAAATAACCTTTTATGGTTTCCCTATTGTAAGGTCATTGGGTAGCTATGAATTTGTCTTCTTTATACTTGTGTGTTAAAAAACTCTTATTTTTAAATTTCTCAAAAGACACTGTTGAAAACAGCTTTTGAGAATTTTTTTCTTGGGAATTTTTTTTCCTTTTCTCTCTTCATTTCTGAATTATAAATAGCAGAATTGTGCTATGTTCTTTACAGAGGGATGGTGGTTAGATCGTATACTGTGGTACAAACATGTTGCTGTACAAAATCTCGTCCCTTTGTGATCTTCAAATAAAATGGGGAAAAGAGGGGCGAGAGGAATCTGGGAGTAGCAAGATAAGTTTACCTCAGCTTTTCAAAACGCTGTGTAAGCGTGAAATTATTCATTCGGACAACTGTACCAGCAGCCATTAGATATTTCAAGGAAACCAACTGTATAGAAGAATATATGGTAAGGATGGTTTGGCTGTTGATGGAATTTTTTTTTTTTTTTGAGTTGGGGGTCTCCATCTGTTACCCAGGCTGGAGTGCAGTGGCACCATCACAGCTCACCACAGCCTCAACCTTCTGGGCTCAGGCGATCCTTCCACCTCAGCCTCCCAAGTGGCTGGGACTACAGGTACACGCCACCACACCCAGCTAATTTTTTTTTGGTAGAAATGAGGTCTCACTATGTTGCCCAGGCTGGTCTCGAATTCTTGAACTCAAACAGTCATCCCACTGCGGCCTCCCAGAGTGCTAGGATTCTAGGCATGAGCCACCGCACCCCTGGCTGGCAGTTGATGGAATTTAAAGTAGTGTTAACATCACCAACTGAAATAAGTTTATTTTTTTTTCCCCAAGCTGATTTATGGGCTGACTTCCGTGTCTGAGGGATTGATCTCTTTGCGAGCCTTTATGAAGTAATATCACGGGAAGAGAAATCGTGTGCATGTGTCAAGTTCTGCATTTATTTTGTTAGCCCTCTTTGTGGGGTATGTGTAATCTTGTGTACAACTAACAAAACGTAGCTGTGTCTGCAGTGAAAGATGCCCTCAGTTTCCAGAGACAATGGGTCCCGCAGAGAGAGAGGCTTGCTTTCTCTGCATCCACACTTCTATCAATGTCATTAGTGCACTGACTCTTTTATGAAGCCCTTGGTTACTCACCAGTTCGTTCCAGGCTATCTGTCTTCACTTCTAGCCTCATCTACAAAATTTGTGTGGTTAATCTGAGACATATGCAGATAGATTGCAAAGGTTCGGCGTTCTCAGATGTGGACCCAAGCATTCCGCTGCTCACCGAATTGATGGATGCGGCTTTTCAGCAATATTGATGTTTCTACAGCTGATTATAAATCCTGGGATGCCTTGGTTTGCCTTTCCACAGTCATGTGCAGTTCTTGACTGTTGATTTTCTAACTGTCTTGTCTCTTAGAAGGCCTCATCTCTCAGTGTTTAGGTGGCAAGACAAAGGGAACTGTTCTTTCTCCCCTGATCACAACAGTGAGAATTGTGAGTGGGAGTCTCTGGCCAGGTGGGAAGGGTTCCCATACTGATTACACTCCCCAAGGAAAGATGTTACAAAGTCAGGTAGTGGTTTAGAACTTTGGATACGTTGGCTAATGGTGCAGAGAGGTACAGAGAATCGATGAGCCTGCCAAGACTTCTGGCGCCCAGAATGTTCCAAAAACATGGTTTGATTTGTATCTTAAAACATAACTTTTCCCCATGTTTCTCTGTAGAGAAATGTCCTTGGTTCTGCTTTGGACTCTTAAGAAACATAAGCATACCTCTGCCTGTGAACCGTGGGGCAAGTATCAGTCAGGGTTCTTAATTTTTATTTATTTATTTATTGAGCCAGAGTCTCACTCTGTCACTCAGGCTGAAGTACAGTGGCATGAGCACAGCTCACCATAGCCTCAACCTCCTGGGCTCAGGTGATCTTCCTGCCTCAGCCTCCCGAGTAGCTAGGACTACAGGTATGTGCCACCACACCCAGCTAATTTTTTTTATTTTTATTTTTATTTTCATAGAGACGAGGCCTCACTATTAGGTAGGTTCTGAATTTGCCAGAAGTTGGGGGAAAGGGCAGAAACAAATAGAGACTAAGGAACCTATTCATAGCCTGGTCACACAGTAGGGTCAGTTCTGTGCAAGGTAGATCTTGTCAGTGAGCACTTGACATGGGTGTTCCTACTGACCATCCCTTTGGGATCCAACACCCCAGTGCCAACTCTGTCACCTCAGCCCTTGTCACCGCTAGACCCTGGGTGTTACTACCATTGTTCTCATCCACTGAAACGTCCTCCTGCTCCTGCCTGCCTCTTTGTGTTTAGTTCTAGATTCAGGGTTGGCCGAGGCTAAGGCGTGTGCTCATCCTTTGCTGCAAGAGACTCTGGGAAGGTGAATGTCATCCATCTTTGCTTCTGTGAAAGATATGCCTTGCCTCAAAGCTCACATGATAAGGGATTCACCTGTTATAGGGGAAGGGGGTTTGAAAGCTTGATATCCCCCATCTTTCTCCCCCTGTAAGGATACAACTCATTGTAGCAAGCCACAGTAGAGACTCTGGTAGAAGGGGCAGTGACAGCAGTGACCAAGATGTTTATCTATATGAAGCTGTAATGGATGTAATAACTACCATGGCCAGTTCTGCCATGTGGGTAGGTGTCCCGGGACCCTCTTACCATGTCTTAATGAAAGCTGAAGCTGTAGAGACTTAGGCAGGTTAGACCTCTCACAGTGTGGTCCTTAAGGTAATAAGATACAGTGCATTAACTTGACTTTTGACAATTTGATGAGGAAGAACAGATTAAAATTTATCCGTGTCCTTGTTTACAGTAGAAAAGGAAATTTCCTGTTATCCGTTTGTCTCATACTGTGGGGTGGTTTCTACATTTGATTGATCAACTTTTACCCTTTTCAAAATTTGTTTCTAATTGCAATAATACACATATTTAGCAGACAGTCCTCTGCCCAGCTCATTTGCATTGTCATTTGCCACATCTCAGAAGCAGTTCCTTTTTATTCTTTTAGCCCTTTGGGTATTTACTTACTTGTCCAGCAGAGTTCTGTGTTTATGGGGGTACTTCTTGAATCTGTTTTTCAACTGTAGGTGTTAAACACTAATTCCTGTTAAGGAGGATGGGGGGTTGACTTTCTAATATTGTCCCTCTCTTCAATACCTGTCTTTTACCTTCCAAGATGGTTGTAACTCAATTTGTTTTTACTGTAAATATTATTCACAGCTGAGCCATGCACTGTACCATGATTTTATTTTCCTTCTTGTATAGCATGTATATTTATTTATGCATTTAATTTGCTTTTGCTTAGTAGTAATACTGCTTACTGCTTATTTATCCCCAGATTCCCACATAAGGTCAAACACAATGTCTTGTCTCTCAGCTTGTGTGTGTGTGTGTGTGTGTGTGTGTGTGTGTGTGTGTCATTTTCCCCAGAGGCCCCTCACCTGTTCCCTTCTGGACTGTTTACTCTCAAGGTCTTTGCACAGCTGTTGATCTGAATTTCCCTCACCATAATGATGTTGGGTATTACTGATTGACCTGTTTACTGGACGGTATCTCTTTGGTTTTTAACTCCATTTTGAGGAGGCGCATTGCCTAGTTGTTTCTTGCAAAGCAAGTGTAGATATCTTTTCTTTTTTTTTGAGATCTGGCATGTACCAAGATATCATGTAATCTTCCCTTGCATATGATTGATAGTGAATTTAAAGCTGGAAATTACTTTCCCTGAGCTTTTTTGTGGCCTTGCTCTGTTTTTGTCTGCTTCCAGTTTTGCTATTGAATTGTTGAATGTTCTTCTGACTCCACCTACTTTGTATGCAGCTTGTTTTTTTCTTTCTGGAGGCTTTTAGGATTTTTAAAAAATCCCCCAATGTCCTGAGGTTTCATCATCATATGCCCTGGTATGTAATTTTAAAAATTCATTGTGAAGATTCTTTTTTATGGGGGGGGGGGTGGAGGGACAGGAATGATTTTATGCCCTCTGTTTTCTCTGTTGTTTTTTTCTGGAACTCCTGTGTGTCAGGTGCTGGGATGTTTGGATTGTTCCTCCAATTCGATTATTGTTAAAAAAAAATTCCCGCTCCCCATCTTCGTATCTTTTGTTCTGCTTTTGGGGAACATTTACCAATATCATCTTCTAACCCCTCTATTGACTTTTTAAATTTTCTGTGAACATACTAATTTCTAGGAGCTTTTACTTATTCTCACAATATATCTGTTTTATAGTAGCCTGGTTTTTATTGCTTTGTGAATGCAATAATTTTTAGCCTCATGGGATTATCCATCATGAGTCTTTGAAGTTTTCTCCCTGCACTGACTGTTTCCTCCTGAAGCTCCTGCCTGTCGTGTCAGACCCTATATCCCACGTCTGGTGCCTATATTGACATTTTATTTAGGTTGCAGCACTGAACAAGGCTTTGTCAACTGGTGGCGTTGCCATTGGGTGACCACCTCTTTCGGAAGTCGCCTTGCCTTCCAGTTTTGGTTTCTGTAAGTCTCTTTACTTAGGTTGGTTCATTTCTCCAGTAAAGTCTTCCAGTTGCCTCCCTGACTGATGTTCTGGGAACCCAGCAGGGGAAGGGGCCATGGGCCTCTCTGTTCAGGGCCTACACTTCCACCCAGTTCTCCTCCCTTTCAGCGTGGCGCCTCCACCCAGTTCCTGCTCCTAGGGGCCCCAAGTCCAGATAGGAGCAGCCTCCCTTTTTCTGCTGAACTGGAAGGGCAGTGAGCAAGCATCCTGGCTTTGGAAGGATCTGGGTTTACTCCTTAAAACGACCTGGGTGCAATCCTCCGTTTTCTACACTGCCTCCACCCTGTCCCGCGACCCAAGCCCCACTTAAATGTGTGCCTTGACTTGCTCCTTCCTGGGTTCTGTACCCCAGTCTGGCTCGCTCCTTCCTAACAGTTCTGTCTGTAGACATTTACGTTTTATCCGCCCCTGCTTTGAAAATTCGCTCATCATTGGCCCATGTGCTTTCCATTTCCCAGAAGTTTTTCCCACCAATCCTGCCCTCCTCCATTCTCTTTCCCTCATGAGTGTATCTCTGCATCCTCTCACTGTCATTCTGTGTTTGGGGAGTGGGTGGAGATAAGCCCGTGATTGTAATCCACTCTACACAACTCAAAATCCCTGTGCATCTACCTTTGAGATTCAGTGCAACTTGGACACATGGTTGTCTAGTCTATTCAAAAAGGATTAATTTGGTTACCCTGTACTTTTCAGTTTCATTCAGAGGTTGTTGCTCTCACTGTCATAATGAGCTAAGTGTTAACCCTTTCTTGGTTTGAGGACATAATAGGAAACAAAAGTCGGTAAAGTGTAAATTCTAAGCCTGACTTCAAACCCAGTCACAGCATTAACGTATTTCCACCATTACCAAAAAACCATGGTCTCCGTTCCCTGAAGCCATAATCACAGTTGGGTCAGTCTTAGATTTCTAATAGTTTGACTTGAGTTGTGCCCAAGCTGGAAAGACCACTGTTTTCTAAGAGCCTTCCTCTCCAGTAGTTCCAGTTGTGTTCTATAGGGACTGAGCTTCCATGAAGGGACTCTAGGTTCTGTGGAGGAATGTCAGATCATGGTGTCCTTGGTCCTATGGTCAAATCGCTCAGAGTATTTCTTGCAAAATGCCACACATGGATACACCACAGTATCAGGACCCAAAATTATCTCTCTTTCAACTTTTCTCCTTAACATTTATTAGTACTCCCATTTTAAGAATAACAACTGATTTTTTTTGCAATGTTTAATATATCATTAAGGTCTATCAAGGATCAAAATTATTTTGGGTCTTGTTCAACCATTGTAAAGTGAAAGGGCAGTCAATTCACATCTTCAAGGGTCTGTATCCTTCTCCAGGATGCCTATAAGGAAAACTGATCTTTTTTTTTTTTGAGCTGGAGTCTCACTTTGTTGCCCAGAGTACAGTGGCACGCTCAGCCACCACAGCCTTGACCTGCTGGGCTCAGGTGATCCTTCTGCCTCAGCCTTCCCAGTAGCTAGAGCTACAGGTGTGTGCCACCATACCCAGCTAAATTTTTGGTTTATTGTAGAGTTGAGGTCTTGCGAAGATGCCCAGGCTGGTCTCAAACCCCTGGCATCACCTCTGTCTTGTCCTACAGCTTCCGAGCAGTGTTACCACCTGTAAACACAGACAGGAAGTGCTTCTGACCTTAAAACCAAAAATAGATGCTCTTTCTTATTAGCATGATGCAAACGATCATGTTTTTTAATGAGCTAGGCACATCCCTTGTGATTTTCACAGATTTAATGATCAGATTATTTAATGCAGAGCTTAGGGAAAATAGCTCTGGTAAGATGCATGATGGTAATTTTATTGAAAATTGAAATAACAACAATGTTATTCCTTTTCTTTCTGCTAATTTTTTTTTAACTCTTAATCCTTTTTTTTGTTTTGTTTTTGTTTTTGATGATTCTTAAAGGGACTCACCTGTCTTATTTTAATATGCTGATACCTTTAAACATTTCTTACTATATTTTAACTTCAAGAGATTACTACCAGAAGAAAAAGCATTTTTTGCAAGAAGAGTTGAAAGTGTCAGGATTTAAGTACATTGTATGTAGTCTAACTTGCCTTAGACAACTGTGAAATATTGTTTATTAGTATGTTGGTAGTTAAAGAAAAATAGCTTCTTTGCTGAATTTAGAAAATTGTCTGTGCTTCTGAAAGTGGGGCAAGAGAAAAATAAAGAAAATAGAAGAAATGTAAGGGAAATAAGGCAATGTCTATGAAAGCCCTGTATAGGATAGCCTTGTAAGCTGCTAAATAACATACACCTATTAGTGACTGTTTCCCTGGGGTTGAACTTCAAGTGAGAAAAAAGACTCACAAAGATGCTATAGAGAAAAAAATGGGAGAAAAGAAATAACTTGGATAAGAAGTTGTTAAGGAAAAAACAAAATGGGAAATTTTTACATTCTCGTTTTTCTTTGTTTTGTTTTTGAGACAGGCTCTCACTCTGTCATTTAAGCTAGGGTGCAGTGGCACCCTCCCAGCTCACCACGGCCTCGACCTCCTGGGCTCAGCAATCCTGCCACCTCAGCTTCCCAAATAGCTGAGACACCTGGCTAAAGTTTTCCACTTTTTTTTGTAGAGGCGAGGTCTTACTACGTTGCCCAGGCTGGGCTCGAACTCCTGGGCTCAAGCAATTCTCCCGCCTCAGCCTCCCAAAGTGCTGGGATTACAGACATGAGTCACTGCACCCGATGCATTCTTGTTTTTGTTTTTGTTTTTTAATCTGCAGCTGCAGTAGTACTTGTACTTCCTATTTGAGCAGTTTAGTTGAAAACATGTTATTTATTAGTCACAAGGAATGTTCTGTTGAAAATACTTTGGAGAAAGGATCTTCTATGGCATGGGGAGAGTTGACTAGAAACAACTAGGCGTGGGACCCTGCCAGCTCTAAATGACGGTCTGAGTGTTGTAGGGGGCTACTGCATTTCCACTTCATTAAGGTTTAATTCACATCTGTCATCTTGTTTTTGAGCCTTCCATTTTGTCCTCATTCATTTGCAAGTGTTCCCATTCATTTTGCAAAGCAAAGTTAGCCCATTTTACAGATGAGGCATAGAAGGCTGGTTGATTTGCCCACAGCCACTTACGTCTGCAGTGGCTTAGCTCTCCCTTCTCCCTATGTCCATAGATTGGTTCTGCTGTGCTCCCAGAGACTCTGCTGGTTAAATTTCTCTGAAAGAGATACTTGCAAGGTGGCTCAAGCCTGTCATCCCAGCACTTACGGAGGTGAAGGCGAGAGGATTATCTGAGCCCAGGGATTTGAGACCAGCCTGGGCAACTTGGTGAGACCTCATCTCTGTAATAAATTAAAAGATTAGCCAGGTGTGGTGACCTGCGCCTGTGGTTCCAGTTATTTGGAAGGCTAAGGCAGAAGGATTGCCTGAGCCCAGCAGGTTGAGGCTGCCATGGCTGTGAGCATGCCACTGTCCTCCTCCAGCCCATATGACAGAGTGAGACTCTGACTAAAAAAAAAAAAAAAAAAAAAAAGAGATACTTGCTAAGCCACACTGGTCACTTACAAATAACACCCTCGGGCATGCTCTAGGCTTGGGTGTATTGGTACCAAATGACTTCAGGTGAGTTGTGCTTAAGGGATACCACCCGAGTTCCCAAAAAACCAAGAAATAAACAAAAAAGGCATCTCAGCAGCCCCAGCGTGTGTCTGGAGGCTGTGCACTGTGCCCTTTAGATCTAATGTGGAGTTTGGTCTTTGGAGTTTAGTTCTCTTATACTTCATTGTTTATTAGGTTTCCAAAATCATAGCTGACTTAAAGAAAGGTTGGTACTTTGACAGAAATGACACCCAACTCTTGAGGGCAAGAGAGAGAAGATGGCCAAACCAGGAAGGGCAGATCCTCTGTCCCCCAGAGTTGGTGGCTATCTGCCCTTGAGTGGAGCAGCAGACAGCCCTCGGTGCCTCAGAAGGTTCTGAGGACAGCTGTCCTGCCACTGGCCCTTGACAGGCACAGTTAGCAGCAGCACATACGTGGGGCCAGCCTTATGCCCTATCTCTCTGTTCCCGATCGATTTAGCTTCCACTCAGATCCCAACTCTAATTGGCTGAGATCTTGGCTTCCACCTGGCTCTGTGACTTGGGTCTCACCTTTGGCTCTCCAGGGTTTATTTCTCTCTGTGTTCTGCTTGGTGTTTGAACCTCAGCATTCTCTTCCCTTTGAGGTTCAGCGCGCCTTGTTGCCTTGATAGGAACACCCCGACCAGGCTTCCTTGTGGTGTGGAAACAAAGTGGTTTCAGCAAAGCAAGATAATCGATAGTTGTGTTGATGACCCTGTGTCACCAAAGGCTAATCACATTGTGGATTCTCTGAAGGTGTTACCGTTTAGAAAAAAATATACGATTCCACTACAGTTAAAATTAAACCCATACCATTCTCAATGTCCTATTCCTTGAAATTTCTAAGAAGCAGAAATTATAGTTATTGTAAAGAATGATAACTGTTGAATTAGAGTACATTATTTTTGAAGAGCTTAAGCAATGCGTTTTAATAGTCTGAACCATCTTTCTATAGACAATGTTGCTTTAAGCAAAACCACTAAAAAAAAAAAACTTGTGTATAAATTCATGTTGTAAGACACTAGCAGCAAATACTTAAGCAGAGTTATTGAATAGTTATTAAATAGTAATTAAATAGTTATATGAGTAGGGTGGAACTAGTGGCTGTTGATGTGGAATGTTTACTTTGGAGAGAATTCTTGGCATTTTTTCCCCACATCAGCATAATAAGAATTTGTAGGAGAGGAGAGAAGCATTAATATATTTGTTGAGGATTAATGATCTTGTATAGCATGTGTGGTAGTGAATATGTCCTGGCTAGTGCCATAAATGTAGTAATTAAAAAGCTGCACATTAAACGCTTTGTGAACTGGCAAATACATTCCCTTCCTTTGCTTGACACTTGCGTTCAGGTGAGTAGTGTGTTGTCTGTCTTGATCTCCTAGCATTCTTAAGAGCAGAAAGAGGCCTGGCATGGTGGCTCATGCCTGTAATCTCAGCACTTTGGGAGGCCGAGGAGAGAGGATTGCCTGAGCCCAGGGGTTTGAGACCAGGCTGGGCAACTTGGCAAGACCTCATCTCTACAAAACATAAGAAAATTAGCCAGATGTGGTGATGTGCACCTGTAGTCCCAGCTACTTGGAAGGCTGAGGTGGAAGGATCACCTGAGCCCAGCAGGTTGAGGCTGCAGTGGCCATTAGCATGCCACTGCACTCCAGCCTGAGTGACAGAGTGAGACTCCGACTCAAAAGAAAAAAAGGTAGAAAGAGGTATGGGAGTCTCAAAGATTTGTTTTTTTCTGGAGATACTGCTGATCAGATGGACAGAATCAGACTTGATGTTTTCAGGATCAATTTATTTTTTTCACAGCTCAGGAAAATGTCACATAGTACATACCGATAAAAAAACACACAAAAAAAGATCCCTCACTTTGGGAAACTTCATCATACAATTATATATAGACACATCACAGTGTGCTGCTGGGTCATGTATAAAATGTGTTCAGTAGGACCCGTGCTATCTCTAGGGCTCTTGTGTTAGAAGAAGTGAACTGGCAAGAAACAGAAATACAGATAAGGACAAGAAAAGAGACCTGCAACTGAGGTGAATTTTCGGAGATTTCAAGGAAGCAAGGCTGGATGATCTCATTGCTATTATCTTATTACCCAACAGCGGTTGAACCTCAGCAGACTGTGTGAATGAGCATGTGGGGAGAGAGACTCCATGCTGTTAGAGAGAAAGGTCCTGTCCTTCACACTGGAGGGGACCGAGGGGCAGGCAGACAGAAAGTCTGCAATTCCTGTTTCTTTGTATGCGCAGCATGTTCATACCTACCTGTTTTCCCATCTAAGATGCATCCTGTTTTTCACAGTTTCTGAATCCTCCTACTTAATACACAATATTTATTTATGAGCTTCTAAAGATTTTCTTCTGTGAAAAGTAAATGCAGTTGAATGTGATATGAAGTTTTGCATTGAGTCCATTAGAACAGGAAAGAAAAAGATAGAAAGACTATTTCTGTTCTCACCATTTAACTGACCTTCTTACCTCCCTTTTTTTCTTCCCCCTGAATTGGGGTCTCACTCTGTCACCCAGGTTGGAGGGCGGTGGCATAGTTATGACTCACTGCATCCTTGACCTCCTGGAATCAAGCGATCCTTCTGCCTCAGCCTCCTGGGCACCTAGGACTACAGGCATGCACCACCACACCTGGCTAATTTTTTTGTACAGACGAGGTCCTACTATTTTGCCCGGGCTGGTCTCGAGTTCCTGGGCTCAAGCAATCCTCCCGCCTTGGCCTCCCAAAGTGCTGGGATTACCTCTTAGTTGTGAAATCTCTTTAGTTAGGTACTGATTTATTGACTTTTTCCACATTAACTGCTTACTTTATCCCGTGACCCAGGGTACAAAAATGAATGGTCCAGTTGGTAGGCATCTGATGCTTTTGGGACCATCTCTATCTTGACTGACTCTGATGACAATAATGTGGTTTTAAGATTCTGTCAAGTTCCAAAGTTGGCCTGGGTCTCACCCATGTTAGCAGGATAGACAGATGGTGGGGTAGACAGAGTTCTGGAGATCACAAAGGCTCCATGGAGAACATCAAAGTTGCTTTCCAAGGTGTTTTCCATAGCATGAAGTCTCTAATGAGTTCTCCTACTCTGGGCATCACTGGGGTGCTTTCAAAGAACAAAGTCACTATACCCCGCTTCTGAATTTGCCAAAGCCATGGATGGATAAGCGTGTGGGAGACCTCAACCTGCTGGGCTCAGGTGGCCCTTCTGCCTCAGTCTTCCAACTAGCTGGAACTACAGACACACGCCACCACACCTGGCTAATTTTTCAATTTATTGCCGAGACAAGAGCTCATCAAATTGCCCGGCCTGGTCTGGAACCCCTGGGCTCAGTCAATCCTCTTTCTTCTGCCTCCCAAAGTGCTGGGATGACAGCCATGAACCACTGCACCCGGCCCTTTGATACTCTGAAGTTCTACTCTGGTTGTGCTTGCCTCATGAATGTTCTTTTTACTTTGATACAGACTGGCATGTATGTTTGTTTGCCTTAAAATGGGGTTGGACTACTTTAATTTTGGGGGTAGTGTGCCTTCTCAGAAACCAAGAATTTCAGGTTCTGTGTCTTCCACACATTTACTTGTCACCTCATTCTCAACAAAGAGCCTTGCCAACTATTTTCTAGAACATTGATGCGCTTTGGTCTGTGGGTCCCACTGCCCAGTGCTGTTAATTATAAGTTTACTATAGCCAGATTTGTCACCCCTTAGACATGGCTTTCCCTTCTGCAGTTTTAATGACCTGTGGTACAGTACAGTAAGATATTTTGAGAGATAGAGAGACCACAATCCCATCATTTTTATTATGGCATATTGTTATAATTGTTCTATTTTATCATTAGTTTTTATTGTTAATCTCTTACTGTGCCTGATTTATAAATTAAGCTTTGTTATAGATATGTATGAGGGGAACCCCAAAAAAGCTTGAATTTATTTCTAAAAATTGTGTATGGATTCTTACACGTTTAAACTTCAGTCACCTTGAAAGAACTCTCCGTCTGATGCATTATACCTGTTGAGTTGCTTTTTCCACTGCTCAAAACAGTTTTTAAACTTGTCCATTTTGATGCCTTTTAATGCTTCTGCTGTTTTCTGTTTTACCTCTTCCACATAGGTAAAACGTTTCCCTTGAGGACTTTTTTCATCTGGAGAAACAAACAAACAAAGTCACTGGGGGCAAGATTGGGTGAATAGGGAGAGTAGGGGGTCATGCCGCTTTCAGTCAAAAACTCCCAAACAACTCAACATATTGTGGGCAGGTGCAGTCATAAATCACTCATCTTGAAATGGGCAAATGCACTGAAAGAATCTCAAAAAAATAAAAAATAAAATACACTGAAGCCGAACACAGTCTCTCCCAACAATGCTAGCTGATCCACTGATGCTGATGGGTTCCTAGAACACTTACCTAGAGGGGCCCACCCTCCAAAAACTAATTCTGGGTTATTTTGGGTCACCCTTCTGTGTATAAAAACATGGTACATATAGCTAGGGCTTGGTCAGGCACCCTGTGAGTGTCTGGGAATGTGTCCTCCATGCATGGGGAACGGGGCGGGGGGAGGGGGCGACAATTCTATCCCTTTCTTCTGATGTCGGGGGGTTGTGGATTTCCTTCCACAAAAGGTCAGTCCCTCCATCCACACTCCTGAGCCTTTGCCCCACCTCTTCTGAGGTCCAAGGCCATCTCTGCCTCCTCCCTCTTGGTCTCGAAACCTTTCCCTCTGTCACAGGTCCTTCAGCCTGGAGCTGTGTCCTCTGAGCACTGTGTTCTCTGAGCGCTGAATCTCTTCCAAGAGTTGTCCATTCTCTTTCCTCAGCTCTTCTGACCCGCTCTGTTATTTCTACTGTATGTGCCTCCAGCACATCACTCAGACAGCCTTCGGTCAGGGTGGCCAAAGACTTCTTAAATGTTAAACCCAAAGGTTGTTTTTCATTTTTGATCTCTGTTTATCTCTGTGTCCCTTGGCACCTCTCCACCATTCTTCCTGAGTCTTCAGAAGACCCTCTTCTTTGCCCATTCTGTCATTGATACACCTGTTCTTAGGACCCGTCCTGTCATCTCTCCCTCTGCCCCTGTTCTTTCATTGATGTCACCCATGGACGCGGTCTCTGCTTCTATGTCCTCATTACTTTTATGCCTTTGTTTTGCTGAGGCCTCTTCCCTAAGCTTCTCACTCAAGAGTATCTGGCCATCCCACCTGAGTCTTCCACACCTCAATTCCTAATGCACCAAACTAAACTCCTTGTCTTCCTTATTCCTTCTCCTGTGTTCTCTACCACAGCTGTTGTCACTGGGTACCCACATGCAGTTAACCCAGTAGTTCTGCTTTTAGTGTCTGAATGGTTCCAGGTACTGATTCTTCTCTCCCCTGCCCCACTGACTGTCCTCCCTGCTTCCTTTCCTGTCTTGTGATCATAACTACCAGACTGTTCTCCCTGCCTCCGCTCTGCCCTCTTCTAGACTGTCTACAGTTACCGTATCTAAACCCAGCTCTGACCCGTCAGTGGTCGTCTGCAGCCAGGATGAAGTCAGAGTTCTCTGATATGTGTACAAGGTTGCAGTCGGGCTCCAGGCTTCCTCCCTGGCCTCCCACGGCAGCCTCCCCCTAGGGAGTGTCTAGCCACACCATTTCTTACCTCCACCTTTTCCATTGTCATGTCTCCCAACCCTAGCCAGGCGCACTCCGCCTCAGTCTTAGGACATGCGAGACAGGCCTCTTCCTTGGAAACTTTTCAAGCCTCCCTGTTTCTGGGTTCCGTGCCCCTGCTGGATGTGAATCTCAGTCATGACACTCATCCCAGTGCCCTATGGGGCCAGTGCGTGTGTGTTCCTCGTCCCCACTAGACTTGGTTTCCTTAGAAACAGAGACATATCCTCTTCATCTTCACTGTTCTGGGGCCTAGCACAGTGCCAGGCATAGTAGGTGTTCACCATATGTGTTTAAAAGAAAAGACAGTCAGCCAGGTTTGGTGGCTCAGCCTGTAATCCCAGCATTTTGGGAAACCGAGGAGAGTGGATTGCCTAAGCCTGTGGGTTCGAGACCTGCCCGGGCAACTTGGTGAGACCTTGTCTCTACAATAAATCAAAAATTAGCCAGGTGTGGTAGTGCACACCTGTAGTTCCAGCTACTTGGAAGGCTGAGGTGGAAGGATCACTGGAGCACAGCAGGTCAATGCTGGGGTGGCCGTGAGAGTGCCACTGCACTCCAGCCTGGGTGACAGAGTGAGACTCCAACTCAAAAAAAAAAAAGACAGTCATGACTGTCAATCAGCCTGATCTCTGCCTAGGAGGTTCCTTAGGGGGGAGCGGGAAGGGGATTTCAGTCATTTTTGTTCTGGTGTGTTCAGTTTAGGAGAATCCATCGAGCCATCCTCTTGTACTTTGTGCACTCTTCTATATTTATGTTCTATTCATATTTATGTATCTTATGTAAATATTTTCTTGAGTCTGGGTCTCACTCTGTCCAGATTAGAGTGCAGGCATGATCGTGGCTCACTGCAGCCTTCACCTCCTGGACTCAGTCTCCTGAATAGCTGGGACTACAGGTGTGTGCCATTACGCCCAGCTAATTCTTGTTTTATTTTCTTATAGAGACAAGGAAGGTCTCACTATGTTGCCCAGGCTGGTCTGGAACTTCTGGGCTCAAACGATCCTTCCACCTCAGCTTTCCATTACAGGCGTGGGCCACTGCACCCAACCATGTTTATGCTGTATTTCATTGAAATTTATAAAAAATATCACCTTGACTTCTAACCTCTCTAGTACAGAAATTTTTCATTTTTTCCTTCCAAGCTTTTAGGGTGTTTACAGAAAAGATTTAGGCTGATGCTATTCCTTACGTTAGGGAGGAATGAAATGAAGTGCAGGTGGGCTTGCCTGACTGACTTCTAACAGGGGCCAAGTGACCGGGCTTCTGTCACCCTTGCTGCAGGGGCCACATGGAATCACCCGCAGTCCCTGGGCCTGCCTGCAGTGACCATGAATAATTCATGAACATGCTTATCTGGAAATTTGTGGTCAGCATTAGCATTTTAATGAAATAAAAAACCACACACGGTCATGCTCCTAAGTCTCTGTTTTGTTTTCACCTTTCTTTTGTCTCCCCCACCACAGCTGACCATCCCCATCTCTCCTGAGCAGTGGACACCGCTGCCACTCCTGCTTATGTGCTGACTGTCGCTATGGGCAGACGGTACCCGGAGGCACACTGTCGTCCAGGCAGCTCACGTATGTATGGGATTGGCCTCTCTCTCTCTCTCATTCCTTTTAATTTTCCATGTGGTATGCTGCAGGACACTGAACTGGTGAAAGTTTATAAGATTTAAATGAGAGTATTTAGAAATACAGAAAAATGAATTGCTCTGGGGTGTTTAATATTGCATGGCAAGATATGTTATCTAAATTAGGATTTTTATCCCTAAGTATCCCTGTAAGACCAGACATGTATATCAGCAAGCTTCCTTTTCTGTTTCCATGCATCTATTCATCTATAGGCTTTTTTTTTTTTTTGAGTCAAGATCTCACTCTGCTGCCCAGGCTTGAATGCAGTGGCCTGCTCTTGGCACACTGTAACCTTGACCTCCTGGGCTCAGGCAGTCCTTCAGGCTCAGTCTCCCGTGTAGCTGGGACTACAAGTACATGCCAGCACACCCGACTAATTTTTGGATTTTTTTGTAGAGCTGGGATCTCACTATATTGTCCAGGCTGTTTTCAAACACCTGGCCTCAAGGGATCCTTCTGCTTCAGCCTCCCAAAGTGCTGGAGTTACCAGCGTGAGCCACCGTGCCCGGCCAGCTTTTCTTTTTTTAAGCTTTCCTTTTTCATCACAATATATAATATTTGGAACAACCATAGTGCAAAATTAAAAACATTTTCCAGTGATTGTTTGGATTGCTTTGAATCAAAAAATGCAGGGACCCAGAAGAGGGGTCCTCTGGGCATGTCTTTGTTTAGTATGTATTAGGGAGGGAGTTCCTGGCTCTTATTTCTTTTTTTTTTTTTTTTGAATTGGAGTCTCACTCTGTCGCCCAGACTGGAGTGCAGTGGCCGCTCCCGGCCACCACAGCCTCGACCTGCTGGGCTCCGGCGATCCTTCCGCCTCAGCCTTCCAAGTAGCTGGAATTACAGGC